>JAXGGA010014520.1:0-31861 GCA_038373865.1 Uloborus plumipes
ATAAAAACAATTACATGCACAATATAGTTATTCTCGGTTTTTTATAATTATATTTATTAATCTCGTGAAACTTGTGAGATCTATGTATGACAGTTTTAGTTTCCAGTTGTTACATACAGTACATTTTGTAAAATTGGTACTTTGTATGAACTCCAACACAGCTACAGATTTGGCGTTTTTACTTTATTGTATTTGTTTCTATGGGCTTGGTGCACACAGTTATTTAAAATCTCCAAAAAGTGCCAAATAAACCACCAAATTGTTTTTTTAACCCCCAAATCTGTAGATGCGGTGGAGGTTATACGTAAGCACCATTAAAGATGTAAAACAAAAATTACATTCTAGATGCAAGCCCGTCATTTATAGGGGGCAGGGGGATCAATTGCCCCTCCCCCTGACTTTGAAAAATCAATGTATTTATATATAAGTGGGCGTGGCTTTTGATGTGTTCCGATGAAATTGCACTTAGTTTGGACCCTTTGCACCCCCCCCCCCCCTCGAAAAACTTGAAATAACATTCCTGTCTAGATGTAATTGTTTTCTAAAAAAAATGTAAAATATTTACCAATATAGGGGTGATTGTGTTCCGGTATTTTCATGGTCGATTTTGGTATTTTTATGGTCGAAAATACCGGAAATAAAAAATTTTAATTATGGTATTATCTTCTCCTCTCCGGTATTTTTTTGCTTTTAAGAATTTTTGGTGATTATACCGATAATTATTAATAATATCCATCAAATAGAAATGTTAAAATGCCATTCTATTTTTTTTTTTTTAATTTTTACTTAACAAATAATTTTATTTGCATCTTTTTTGATTTTGACGCCTTAATTTTCAAAAAATGCAATTGATTTGCATCCGCTACAATAATCGAACTTTTTCTCATTTTTGATGCTTTATATCCTTAGTTAAGAGACAAATAAATGAAATATCTTTTTTTTTTAAATATTTATTTAAAATTTTCGAGCGAATTTCTGTGTACTTTATGCAAATCAAAATGTCAAAAACTTGAAACTCTAATTTTATTTTATTTTTGGCTAACTGTGTGGATAGTAAAAATAACATTTTCATCTTAGAGCTTTTAATTGTAAATCTGAAGTAAGTTTATTTGAATTCTTTTATATGTCATTTTCATACTTTTAAAGCCTTTATTTTGAAAATTGCGATCTCTTTACATCCACTGTAGAATCAGATATTTCTCATTTTCGATGCTTGCTATTCCTTATTGAAAGCTAAACAAATAGCATTTCTTTTTATTCTAATTAAATCATTAAAAAAAGTTTTTAACGAAATTCCGTGCTCTTTAAGAGTGTCAAATGTCAAAAATTTAAGTGCTGAATCTCTGGCTGAATTTTATTTTTGTTTCAACTATTTAAGTTTTTTAACACATGCATAACATCTTTAAATATTTTTCTCTTCAGTATTAATAAATATGAAATCTTTGACTTTTCATTTGGGAAATGTCAAGTTCTATACTTAGGTCATGGAAACAAAGGTACATGTACAAGCTATTATCTACAGGGCGCAGCTGTAAGCCGGGCAGAAAGTGTTGTCGATCTGGGAGTATTAATTAATCAGGACTTCAAATTTAGTCAGCAGTGCAGTGTAGCAAGTAACAAAGCCAACAGGATGCTGGGGTTTATCAATAAATCTATTTCAAACAAATCTAAAAAGGTTCTTCTGCCCCTGTATAGAAGTTTGGTGAGACCTCATTTGGAATATGCTATTCAGTTTTGGTCTCCACATCTTAAGAAAGATATTAATTTACTGGAAAGCGTTCAAAGGCGGGCTTCAAGGATAGTAAATGGGCTTACAGATTTAGATTATGGTTCCAGGCTTAGAATACTTAAGATGTACAGTCTTGAACAAAGGAGAGTCAGAGGGGACATGATCCAGTTGTTTAAATGTATCAAAATGAATGATGTTGATGGGCTAAATTTTTGTTTAGAAAGCAGGACAAGGGGACACTGTTTTAAGCTATTTAAGTCTCAGGCTAACCTAGAGGTGAGGAAAAATTACTATTTCAGTAGGGTTGTGAGTATCTGAAACAGCTTACTGGAGGAGGTTGTTATGAGTAAGGGCCATGCTCCACATCAGCGTAAAACGCGACCGAAACTGAAGGCAGAAACCGAAAATCCGGGTACTTTCCATAGGAACACCATTGAATCCATTTTACGCTTCTGCCTAATTTTTCTGCTTTACGTCGATGTGGAGCATGGCCCTAAGGGAGTTGATAGCTTTAAGAGGACCTTGGATCTTTATTGGAGATTGTAATTTGACTAGGACCAGCCTAGTTGAGCCTAGAGCCTGTAGCTGGTCGTCATCTTTTGTATTTGTATTCATTAGATTTATAGGTACTGCATCTGGACAAATTCTTTTCCATAACAAATTCTCTTTTCGGTAACAAATGTAACTTTCATTACTTTATAAATAGTTTCGCACAACAAATAGTAATTCTGTTGGACTTTTACTTTCTCATTATTATTTTTATTTATTTATTTATTTATTATTATTATTATTTTTTTTTTTTTTGAGATAATTTGCACAATTCTAGCTCAAAAGTAGCTTTAGCTTTATTACTGATTTACAATTTAATTAAATGCATGCACAATATTTTGACTAAAAAGTATTTGAATATATGAAATGTATCTTGTTTGTTTATGAAAGGCAACAAAAATTACATATGTATAATTATAAAATTAGGTGTGATTAAATAAAAGGGGCCTTGGTTAACCCCCCCCCCCCCCCACCTCTCCACACACAATTTCTCTTTAAAACTTTCAGGTATTTTTTCATGAACTCACAATTACCCCTGCAAATATCAGGAGTCTGGCCAGTGAAAATTCAGGTCCCTTAATGGACCCTTCACAAAATGCCGATCATACAAAACAGACCTTTCACAAACTGTTCATTGAAAAAGCAAATCTAAAATCAAAATAACGCATATCATAATTCCATGTAAAAGCCTATAATAGACGTACAAAAAAATGGCTCCAATCCATATATTATATTGTAGCTATTCGAATTTGGGTGTAATATAATGCATAAGAGTGTAGCTTTACAAGGGAAATATGTTTTTTTCTGGTTTTCTTTGCAAAGTTTATATGAAGGGTTACTGATCTAGATTTTTTTTTAATTAAGAGAAAAACTACAAATTTATTCTTAAAATAGTGCAAAAATGCCAAGTAGCACGCTGGTTTCAGTGACTATATGTTTAGCAAAAATCCACCACAAAAATTTCTGTATAATTTTGTACATTTATCTCTTAAAATATCAATTTCGCTCAATTATTATATTTTGTTTTTCTAATAGGTATGGGAAATGTTGAAATGCATGAATTAGAGCCTGTAAGAGATGATGAAAGAGAAGAATTAGATTTGAGTGTTGCAGTCGATTATAAAGGATTTTGTAAGGTAGGTATTATTTTATTTTCGCTCTTTCTCTCCAGTTTTTTAGCCTACTTTCCCGTTAAAAACAAAAGAAAGACGAAAAAAGTATTAAAAGTAGCTTAATGCATCTAAAAAATATCGCCAAGTCCAAAAAATATCGCCAAGTTAAAAAAAATATCGCCAAGTTAAAAAAATAAAAAGGTAAAATGAATATCGAAAAATTAAAAATTTGAAAGTAGGGTATTGAGATGGGGAATTTGTGCGTCGGTCGGTCTGTCGGTCTGTCTGTCCCCCCTAATAACTTTTGAATGAACATTCCAATTTGGACAAACTTTTTTTTTGTTGGAAAGATCTCGCCAAGTGCAGCTCATTCCCATATTTGATTTTTCGATTTGAACAATTTTTGGTTCAACTTTGAACCGTTCAAACAACCTGTCCCGCGATGCTAACTTTTGAGTGAACAGTCCGATTTGAACAAACTTTTTTTGTTCGAAAGATCTTATCAAGGATACTTCATTCCCGTATTTACATTTCCGATTTGAACAATTTTTTGTTCAACATTGAACCGCTCAAGCAAGCTGTCACCCCTAATAACTTTTGAGTGAACAGTCCGATTTAAATAAAACTTTTTTTTTTGTTTGAAGGATCTCAGCAAGGATACTTCATTACTGTATTTAAATTTTCAATTTGAACATTTTTTCGTTCAACATTGAACCGTTCAAGCAACCTTTCCCCACCTAATAACTTCTGAGTGAACCATACGAATGGAATAAACTTTTTTTTGTTGGAAAGATCTCGGAGAGTACATCTCATTCCCATATTTGATTTTTCGATTTGAACAATTTTTGGTTCAACTTTGAACCGTTCAAACAACCTGTCCCGCGATGCTTTCAGAAAAAAAATTTAACATTAGCGCCTACGGGGAATTTAAGTTGAATGTTGATTCTGAACTTAAAGTCGGATTTCCTCCAAACTAACTTAGTAAGAAAATGGTTTTGATAAGTAATGTTTGTAAAGTACTTTTCTGAATAATTTTCCGTGAGGACTCTGATTCCGAATCCGACTCCGCAAACATGGCGGAAATGCAGGCTCAGAAAAAAAAATGACTGACTGTGTAGACGATTTTTTGTTTATTTATTCATTTGTTTTATTTTATTTATTTATTATTATTATTATTATTATTTTTGGCAGACGATTTTTTTTGTAATAAAAATGTTTCATTCACAAGGGCATTTTATTCTTTATTTATATTTAACAACTGGCAACGGATTAAAGGTGAAATTCGAGACATTTTATCAACGGAGGAGTTTTTTTTTTTTTTCTTTCTTTGATAAAATGTGTTTTGATGTGCTTTGTACTTTTAAATTTTTTTTTTTTTTTTTTTTTTGAGAACAATTGAGGAATTTTTCTACGGAAGAACTGTAACAGTTACATTCTTTAAAAGGTGCGACAAAACTTTATTTATTCATTTATTTACTTTTTATGTGTCTATTTCATCTGATGAGAGGGGTATATTTTGCTTTTAGAAATCAGCTTTAAGTGCTAAAAAGGTATGTTTGACATAATTTTTAGTCCCAGATAATTAAGAGAATAATGATCAGATGCTAGAATGCCGATGTCCATGTACGGGAAAGTAGGCTCGTTTAGTTCTTGACAGAACTTCTTGTTAATGATTGTTTTATTTTTGTGAAAATCTGAATCTCTGGTTATAAGAACATTGTATATACATAACTACCACAATAAGTAGCCAAAATTATTACGCAAAGAGCATTCCGTTCCAGTTCATTGGTCTTATTTAATCCTCAATTTGAGAGGCACAAGGTAAAACTAATTTTTTCATCAGTTTTATATTTTATAGTGAATGATCGTGTTTTCGTCAATTTACTTAATTTTGAGTTGTTAAAATTTTACTCGATTAAACTTGCTTTAAAAAATTTCTTCTAAAAGCTGTAGTTTCCTTGATTTAAACATTCCATAAAATAATAATATAAGTCAACCACATTTATAACAAAGATAGACACCAACTTTAGTCATATTCTCTTAATTAATCCCTTGACATCCAGACCTCTGATTTCAAGTACTTACCGATTTTAGGGATACTGTCTTGCAACAATTATTGAGGGGGGGGGGCAAATGTCACTAGAAGTTGAGTGGTATAGAATTGCCTTAAATTGGGGGGGGGGGGTTGGCGATCCTCCCCATAAAAGTTTACATTTTTGTACCTTTAAAATGCCATCTTACGTTTTTTCTGGTACGTTTTCAAGGTTAAAGAATCTAAAATTTGGTATGCAAATTTTCTAGTTCAATTATACCATGTCACTTTTTTACTTTTTTTTTTTTTTTTTTGTGATGAACCATGCAGTGTAATATATTGCTTACAGCTGTAAAGCTAAAATCCACTTTTGAAGTTCACCATATGTCACCCTCATATGTGATGCAGTCATACTAGTCCTCTTAAATCCTAGAAAGGTAAGTATAGATAAACAGGAACATCTTTTAGTATATTAAAAAGGGTCTGAGTTCAAAGTTCGCCTGCAATATCCTCAAAAACTTCAAAATTATCATTGAAATTCCTCAAAAAAAAAATAAATAAATAAATAAATAAAGTACTTATTGCCACCACCCTAAAAGAGGCACACATACAAATATTGCCCCCCCCCCTACATTGCCCACACCAGCCCCAAGGAATCTGCTCTCGCTATTGATCTATATTGTTTGCTTACTTATCTTAATGTAGCTTCTTAGCAAAACGTTGCCAGGTTGAGGTGGTGTCATTAGTATATTTATATTCCTATTTTCATAAATCTTTTTGTTAGGTTAGTAAATAATAAGCTTTTACACTTGCACAGAAATTAAATATGAGGGAACAACCTTGTAACACACGATGCTGCAAATTATGTTGCATATGCTTCTTTGATGATTATAAGATACTAACTGAAAAAGGAAGTATTTGTACAGGTAATATGTTTTGAAATTTTATTTGTCTCACAGTGTTGTTCACTCCTTACACCACAAGCTAATGTGTGAATAAAATTTGCAGCGATTTAAGTTTTAAGCTAGATAAAAACTCTACCTTCTTGAAATGTGCTTGGTTGTATTAGTAAACTTCTTTGTTCTATTAGCCTGAAATGTTTTGGTGCTGTATTTTTGAAATAAAGTCTGTATGATTTTTTTATGATTATTTGATTTATTTATAAACTTATGTTTTTTTTTTTTTTTGAACGAACATAATTCTAAAAGTTATTTAATATTTTGTTCAATTTTCATATTTCAAGCAAAAATTTTTAACCTTTTACTTTCTTCTTCTAGCATATAAATGGAGAATATTCTTACAGGTGCTTGACTGAGCTACCTCAGACTATAACAAATTCAATTTCTCTTCATGAAAGAATCAATTTGTCTTTCAACTGTCTCACAACGCTGCCTGCTGAACTGCCTCTTAGATTACCTCATCTGTCATTCATGAACTTATGTTACAACAAAATAGTTTCCTTGCCTGAAAGCATTGGCCTGCTGTTTCATTTGAAAGAACTTCTACTAGCTCATAATTGTTTGAAATCTATTCCTTTAAATCTTACACGTTTGGTCAAGCTGCAAAAAATAGATTTATCTTATAATAACTTAGAAGAGTTGCCTGAAACCATTGGTGAAATGGAATCCTTAAAGAAACTCAATGTTGCCAATAATAATCTAACATACCTGCCAAAATCCTTAGGCTTCAGTGAAACTATTGAAAGTTTACTTGCTGAATCTAACCGTTGTGAATCGCAACCACCGCAACAAGTATGTGATAGCGGATCTTCACAGACAATAAAATTCTTAAAGCAGCTAGCTTCTGGCAGAGTTTTGACTAAGATTGAAAAGAAAATCAATGTCTTCCCTAGAGTTCATGGGAATGTAGTACAAACTTCCATTCCTAATGCTGATTCTGCTCGTGCGCAGTATGTTCAAGCTCAAACAGAAACTATGAACACTGCTAGTCGCATACGAACACCTTTGCTGCCGCCCTACGATGCGACTCAACTCCACCCTGATGAACTGAAAGATAGAATAATAGGTATTTGAATTTGAAGCTTTGTCAATTAGTAATTTGAGTAAAATGGTACAATGTGTAAAAAAGTACAAATAAATACATTTAAAATGACTCTAAAAATGTAGAGTTTTTAACTCATTTTAACTGTGTTTATTTGTCCTTTTTTACACATTGTCCCATTTTACTCATTTCACAGCGCAATGTTTTCAACTGCTTTTTTTACAATATAATTAGTAATTTGTTTTTCCAACTTTTTTTTTTAATAAATTTATATGAAAATTTTTTTTTTTGTTTTTAGTCAGGACTCATGTTTATTATACTGAATTGTGTTCAAAATATAATTTTTCACGTTCAGGACTTGACAATTATACTGCCCAACTTTTCTGGGTCAAGTAAAAATTGAAATTGGACATTTATTTTTTCTCCTAACACGCCCGTCCAGACATGTAAATAATTAGTGAAAAAATACTAATCCAAAAAAAATATTTTGTACTTTTTGAAAAAAATACCCTCAGCTTTCACATGTGTTCCATATTTAGACCTATCCAATAATTTCCTTACTTCATGAAACATTCCAACTCCACTGAGACAAAGAGTCGACACACACATCACACATTTTGTATGTGTAAGGTTTCATTTAATTATATATAAAATAAATGAAAAATGTCAATGCAGATCCTTTTTTTAATATGATTTTTTATCAGCATATCGTAGCTGAAACTTGTATATATTGCTGTTTTTATTGACGTGCAATTTAATCAGATGTTCCGCCTGGAAAGTTTTTATTCTACTGTTTATTTTCTATACTAACATACTCAACTGGACATCATAAAATTTCTAGATTTCAAGCCTTGTTGGGACATATTCTTTAGTAAAATCCATAAACACTTGAATAATAATACTACGCTATTTATTTAATATAAGTAACTTAAAAAGTTTTGTAGCCATTGTAATTTTTTTCGACATTTGATAATCATTATAGAAGTGTCCCTATCTGTGCAAAATTTGTATCACAATGAAACTGTAATCTTAATTTTATCTATTGCAAACTATAGTGCTCAGCCTATTTCACACTTTGCATGAAATTTTAAGTATTGATTTTGAAATTCAGCCTGATTTTTGTCAGGGTCTTTATATTTCACTGATTTTACTGGTTGATGCAATATCATCCTTAGGTGTGCATAATGTACTTAGATATAATATCTAAGCTTGTTAAACTAAGCACACCATCTCTCTGTTTTATTTACATACTAGCTGTGTGGCCCGGCTCTGCACTTGATCTACCTTGAGAATAAAAGTTTCGCCAAGTGACGCGTGTGTCTGAAAGTCTCCATTAGATCCCCGGCACACAGTACGAAAAATTAATCCATCTCCAAAAAATATTTAAATCCCTTGCCACAGGAAAAGCAAGAATTTTATTTGTTTATGTTCAAGAGAAAAAATAGCAACACCTTTTTCTCATCAGTAATTTATTTCATGCTACTTAATTTCTTTCATAGTCCTGCAGACGAAATTAATAAATCCAATTTAAAATGGATGTTTACAAATTTTAAAATTCCCATATCCTTTTTCTGGGTGAAGTTAACGCTTAGAAGTTTTCGAACTTTCGGAAGAAAATCCTCCCTAAAGATATTTTCCACAAGCTTTCCAATGAGACCAAAATCGAGTAGATCCGATAATTATTTCGGGCAAAAAAAAGCATTTTACGCACCCTTTCCGAGTGCCCAAGTACTTCCCTGCCAAATTTGGTTCAGATCCAACTTAAACTGTGGATTTGTATGGGGAACAAACACACACACACACATATATATTTGTTTTATTTATATGGATTATTATTATTCATACCTAAAATCAAAGTTCAAGGGTAAGAAACTATTTTGATCTTTGAAATTGTTCTTAAACATTAAAATTTTAAATATATATTTGAATAAAATGCTCTATTCATCCTTAGGTCTTACTTTTGTAATCATTTTGATTTCCTGTTTTGAATATTATCCTCAAATGCAGTGGGAAAAAATAAATAACTTTATTCAAAGCCATGTATTATTTTTGATGCTTAATCACTTATCATTAATTTAATACAGGTTTAATCTATGGAGCTGTCATAGGAGATGCTCTTGGAGTTGCCACTGAATTCTTATCTGCAGATGAATGCAGATTTCACTATGAGGAGCAAAATTTGACATTTGCTGATATAATTCGTGATGAACATCGAGTTCATTGGGCCAAAGGTACTTGGACTTCAAATTCTGATCAAATGGTATGAAATGCTCTAATAAAAAAAATCTAATTGCTAAAGTTGTGTTATTTATTTTATTTTTATTATATGTGTTGAATAAAGTGGTGTGATTAGTAGGAGCTTTTAAGGCTTTGTTATTATTTTTAAATTCTAAAACTTAAATTAATTTGTTTATTTTAAAATTTTAATTTCTGGTACAAAATCAATGCTCTTATCATTTATTTATTTTATTTTTATTTATTTATTTTTTTTTCAATTATGTTTTATTTTATTGAAAAGTAACTTTGCTGCACCCTTTGCTTCTTCCTGCGGCAACCACTTAGGGAACCTCTGACTTAAAGTTCAGGGAGGTGCAACTTTGGTGTGAAAGAAAAACAATCATAGTAGATTTTCAGAAACTTTGCTGCTTCTTGAAGCAATTCTTCCACATAATGAGGGAGAAAAAATCTTTATTTTCTAATGTACGGGCTCCCAGAGCATGTGCTGAAGAAATAGGCAAGAGGTGCCATGAAGTATCTGAGATTACAATATATATATACATCAGGGATAGACTTGAGTATCATGAGAAAGTTCTAATTCTTCAATGGGTGCACAAACCAGAAAAGTATGAGAACCTCTGTTCTAAGGCATATATATGACTAATAGTCCTTAGGAGAATATTTACATTTGATCTTTTTGTAAGTAATGTTTCTCTTACATGCATATTCAATGATGGGCTAACAAATGGTGATGAAAATATAGTTAGATTCTTTTAAATATGTATGTTATAACTATTGAGCGGGAGCCACGCGGATGACATTTCTCTCTAACAATTTATTTTTGATCAAATAAAATTTCAAACTTACCAAGACTCTTTCATATTTTATATAAAATCACCCATACTGATATCATTCTTTTTTCTACTTTCACCAAACTGCTTTTAATTGGATATTGTACACTTGGCATGCGTACGTATATCGCACATCCAGAATGACAGGGGCACATCTCAAAAAATGCATTTTTTTCGAATTATGTTTAAATAGCGTACCTTAGTACACCTTACATAAGAAACCAACCCATTTTTTTCTAGTGTTAACAGTCGCTGCTAAAAAGCAACTTATGCCCTTATCATTCTCCAGATTCTGTCGATTGTGAAGGGAGAATTGAGTTTGAAAGGGGCACATCTTTGATAATCAGAGTTCGCCGAGCGGATTTGGTGCAAATTATGGCTAGTACTCTTTTTTAAACCAATTAAGAAAACCGTAATTTTGCTTTTTTTTTGAAGTGACACTCGTTTTAATTGTTCGTTATTAAGTATAAATTGTTTGTGCACAAGTACTTTATGAAGGGTTCCTTTTTTTAGAATAAGAAGAGTAGTATTATGTAACCTAGCGTCAAATCATTAGGAATTAAAATTTGATTTAATATCGCTCTGAAATGAAACAGCGATAGGAAGTATCAGTTGACAAAATGTTTCACATTTCAAATAAAATAAATATATAAAAATCCTTAGAACAATTTTTTTCTTTGAGAAAACCTATCTCCCCTTTTTCAAATGGAAGCGTTCGCGGCTGCCAGGCGCACAATACGCAAACAGACAGCAGTTATTACTTTTTTACTTCCTTGTAAGTAGTACAGGAAGTAATGTTTTCTCGAAAAGATTTGCATTCAACTGCGGCCTAAATTTCTACTTTACTCATTCTCGAAGGAATGTCTTTTTTTTTTGGCGCATCCGACCGTGCATACGTACGTACAGCAGTATAAGCAATTAAAATGCCCTTTTTTTCCCCATTATCGAGTTAATTATCACGAGTTGTCTCGTGATGCGTAAGAATCAGGTATGAATCAAAATTCCTACAAAAAGTAGTGTAAAATTTCGCCTGTAGAAAAGAGAAATTTTATGATTTTTAAGTTTAATTTAGGCTTTTTCGGATTTCGTAAAATTTCAGCCACTGTAAGTAATAATGTAAGTATTCCACTTAAAAGATTTTCTTGCAACTCTCAGCCCCCCTCTCGTAAGCAGAGTGAAAGAAAGAACCCTGGCGTGACATTCTGAGCATGAAAGGACCTACGTGCCCGATGCGGCTCAAATCCGTTGTAATTTTGGGATTTGTATGAAGAACCCCCCTTCCTTGGGGGGAGGCGGTTGCCCCCACTCGTGGATAAAAAAAAGGCCCGATATAAATTGCACAAAACATGCATCATTAAAAAATGTAGGTTAAAATCATGACAAGACCTTCAAAAAAAAAAAATTAAATGGTGTATAAACCGATGCCCGTAAGAATAGCTATTTTGAGATGTGCCCCTTTCATTCTCCACAAAAATGGAGAATGAAAGGGGCACTTCTCAATTAATTACCGACTTATTTAAAATTGACCAGAAAACGCAGACCATAGTCACCTCGCAGAACCTTTAATCAACCAATCAATGAGAGTTTATCTAATTTCAATAGTTATTAGAGTCAGGGCAAGGATTTAAAAAAGTTTAAATTTTCAAATCGATTTTTCTCAAAACAGCTATTTTGAGATGTGCCCCTTTCATTCTGGATGTGCGATATGTGTGTCTAAGCATGCATGTCTAAGATTGCCAAAACTAAAATGATCTTTTTGTGATTCTTAATTTAGCTACTAGTTTTAGATTCCTTGCTTCAGTGGGCAGGGGTAGTAGATGAATTAGAATTTGCCAAACATTTGATTTTATGGAAGAAAAATGGCATTCCTGAAATTGAAAAGAAGGAAACGTATATCCTTTCTTCAACAATTAATTTGGTAAGTTTTGATTCATTTGTGTTCTATTAACTTTGTGTTATTTCATACTTAGTGTATTTTGTTCATTTATGTAGTAATTTATTTGAAGGAAAAAGCATTGAACAAAAGGTTTTGAATTTCAATTTTTAACAGTAGTCATTTTTTACTTATTAAAAAATATGTGGTTTTCAATAAGCATACAAAAAAAGTTGTAATGTCCGCATCCTGTTTCATAAAATGATCTGGGAATTTTCAGCTGATCTACTAATGCTAAAATTTTCTTATCTAGAATGCTGCATTTTCTGCTTTCCTGGTAGTTGAGATTTTGAGTCATTCCACGTCAAATCAACCACAAAAATGGGATTTTAACACCCACCATCTCGGATTTTGATGAAACTTGGTATACTTCCTTCCTTTGTGGTCATAAGCAACCCCCTAAATTTTTTTCTTTCTATCTTGATGCGTTTTGATTTTATAGCCTGTTGAAATTTTGCGATTTTGCATTTTTTGTCATTTTCGAGACACGCAAACTGAGCTGATGTTGTTTATGAAAAAAAATTGTACCTGGGTGACTAATGGTTTAATCTTTTTAAATTTTTTTACAGAAAATGTGAAGACTTTGAGCATGTAAATAAAAAATACTACAATAGTCTTAGTCTATATGAATTTCTTTAAAAAATTTTCAAAATTGAAAATTTTGAATTTTTTTTGTCAAAAAAAGGCTTTGTCAAAATTTTAAATTTTGACATGAGGGTCGTCTTTAAAAATCATAATTTTTTTTTTACATGATCATGAATATGTACTCTAATTTATCCTACAAAAATTGTTTTGGGTATTTGAGGGATTCTACCCCCCCCCCCTTCTTATTCTAGAAGAGAAAAACGTAAAACATCATACAAATAAGCTCTTCCTCCTATTTAAAAACAGAATTGTCATCAATTACAACAAAAATTTAAACATGAAGTATGTTGAATATTGAACTCAAACTCATAATAATTGATGTTAAAGTTTTTTTTTCAGTTGAAATAGTTTAAACTGGAGGAATTCTGGAAATATGATATCATGAAATTTAATACTTCCACACAACAATTGACTCATACATATTACTAGATTGTAGTGAGACAACTTTAAAATTTAAAGTTTAGCTTGACACTAATTCACTGATTTTACTATTTCTAGCACTTTCTGGATCCCCCCCCCCCCCCATGTTTGAAAAAAAAAGTTACTGTGAGACATTTTTTCAATTACTTTTACTTCTGTGCAAAGAAAAATTCATCGTTCTTTTTCTTAAAATGACAGTTAATGCTCTACAAAATTTAATGGATCAATGTTTATAGTTTTAATTATCCTCAGAATTTTTTTTTTTTGCCAAAATAAATAGTTTTTACTTTTGTTAGCAATTAAAATTTTTGTGGTTTTGTATTTATTTTAGTTTATGGTTATCTCGTAATGAACTGTATATCACATACTGAAAATTTAAGACAACATGAAAATGAAATTTTCATACAATTGTAATTTATGACTAAGCAATTTACCCAAAATATTATAAATACCGGCTCATAATTCTTATATTCATTCCTTCTACATGTGCCTGTTTTTCATTTCAATTTCCACTGAAAGCATACATTCATTAGAAAAGGTGTATGTCCTTCCAGTTGTATGTGGTGGTTCTACAACACTGAGTACATGAGGAAATGAAATTTCACAAATATCAACAGAACTAGGCCAGTTAAATGAATGGGAAGGTCCACTTGTGGATGTAAAAATTTAACTAGAAGGTCTCCTTCGTCTTTGTCGACTTCAGACACCATTCCAAAATACCATAGATTGTCATAAATACATGCCGACACTGCATATAGCTACATCCATACTAAATCATTTTTAAAACACAATCTAGTTGAAAACACAAGTAAAATTCTATATCTGTTCAGCAATGATTTCTCTAAGCAACTAAGCAAAGGGCAGACTGAAATACAAATTCAAAGATAGACACTTGCAGCTCTGAATTTGTTTCATTCATCTAATGAAGTATCAAACTAAAACCTGGTTTTGTTTATTTAACTCTGAACCAATGATATAAAACAGAAAAGGTTTGATTTAACTTTGCTTTATTATTGTTATGAGTTCAAAATGATTGGAATCATGAAAAGAACTTTACAATTAAAAGGCTTTGCAACAATCTCTTTTCCCCCTAAAGATGTTCTATTTTCTTAAGTGTTTCATATTTTCACTGCTTGATCCCTTTCATTCTTAGAAAAAAAAAAAAAAAATCTGTGATCATAAATGGCTCCTAATAAACTTGCATTTGTACAAATGACATTTGCCTGTCATCCCCCTAGTTTTATGGGTGTTTTTCTAGCTCATAAAAGGGATCAGCTGTCATCTCATGCCAGCTGATCTGCAAGCTGTCTGGTTCACACTTGGCAAGTTGTTTATATTATGGCAGTGAGATTGAGAACTGCTTTTGTGTAAATTAGTCCTTTTTCTTGACTCCTCCCCATCTGCTGCATTCATTTTATCAATATCAGTACCTTGTTTTAAGTCATTTTATTTTAAAGCAATCTCTTAAATTTATTGCACTTTTTGAAGCACACTTACTTAGACCTTCAACTGTGAATGAGGCATTAAAGCCTGAAAAAAAAAAAAAAAAAACAAAAAGACAAGTAGTTTCTTCCAAGTACATATTTATTTGCTTTTGAATTTTCATTAAAAAAAAAAAACTTAAATCTATATAAGAGGAGACAAGTATATGATTAGGCTTGTCATTAAAGCCAGAAGAAAAAAATCTGTATAAAGGCCTGGTTTTCAAAATAATAATAAACAAAAAGTTCATGGAATAAAAGATGTGCATGTATACTAATTTGATCTTACTTTGCTATGAGTGAAGGAAAGGTAATTTACTTAACTAAAATAATAAAACCAAAAAGTTGGTCATCAATTTTTAAGGGATCTAAAATGTTATTTTAAGAAAAAGAAAGATAAATTTTTCTTTGTACAGAAGTAAAAGTAATTGAAAAAATATCTCACAGTAACATTTTTTCTCATATATAGGCGGAGGGGGGGGGGGGATCCAGAAAGTGCTAGAAGTTGTATAATCAGTGGATTATGAGCCGGTATTTATAACATTTTGGGTAAATTGCTTAGTTATAAATTACAATTGTATGAAAATTTCATTTTCATGTTGTCTTAAATTTTCAATAATTTTCAGTATGTGATATACAGTTCATTACGAGATAAACCATAAACTAAAATAAATACAAAACCACAAAAATTTTAATTACTAAAAAAAGTAAAAACTATTTATTATATTAGCAAAAAAAGATTTTCTGAGGATAATTAAAACTATAAACATATCCATTAAATTTTGTAGAGCATTAACTTCATTTTAAGAAAAAGAACGATGAATTTTTTTTTGCACACAAGTAAAAGTAATTGAAAAAACGTCTCACAGTAACTTTTTTTTTCAAACATGGGGGGGGGGGGGGGAGGATCCAGAAAGTGCTAGAAATAGTAAAATCAGTGGATTAGTGTCAAGCTAAACTTTAAATTTTAAAGTTGTCTTACTACAATCTGGTAATCTGTATGAGTCAATTGTTGTATGGAAGTATTAAATTTCATGATATTGTATTTCCAGAATTCCTCCAGTTTAAACTATTTCAACTGAAAAAAAAATCTTTAACATTAATTTGTATGAGTTTGAGTTCAATATTCAACATACTTCATGTTTAAATTTTTGTTGTAATTGATGACAATTCTGTTTTTAAATAGGAGGAAGAGCTTATTTGTATGATGTTTTACGTTTTTCTCTTCTAGAATAAGAAGGGGGGGGGGGGGTAGAATCCCTCAAATACCCAAAACAATTTTTGTGGGATAAATTAGAGTACATATTCATGATCATGTAAAAAAAAAATTATGATTTTTAAAGACGACCCTCATGTCGAAATTTAAAATTTTGACAAAGCCTTTTTTTGACAAAAAAAATTCAAAATTTTCAATTTTGAAAATTTTTTTAAAAAATTCATATAGACTAAGACTATTGTAGTATTTTTTATTCACATGCTCAAAGTCTTCACATTTTCTGTAAAAAAATTTAAAAAGATTAAACCATTAGTTACCCAGGTACAATTTTTTTTCATAAACAACATCAGCTCAGTTTGCGTGTCTCGAAAATGACAAAAAATGCAAAATCACAAAATTTCAACAGGCTATAAAATCAAAACGCATCAAGATAGAAAGAAAAAAAATTAGGAGGTTGCTTATGACCACAAAGGAAGAAAGTATACCAAGTTTCATCAAAATCCGAGATGGTGGGTGTTGGGGTGTGGTTGAACTGACATGGAATCACCCTTTAGTATAATTAAAGTCTGTAGTTTAAATGTAACATATTTGTTGAATCTACTATATTTTGTGGGAGCTTTCCGCTTTTTTAAGTTCTCTCCCTATTTTCTTCTCGAGTATGATTTTTTTCCACTTTTTAAAAATTATTTTAAAAAATTACTGTTATAAACCATCTAGAAATTAAAAAATGACAAAAAAAAATTATCCAAATCAGGTGTTTCTACATATTATTTTTTTAATTTTCCCACCAGTACTAACTATTCTTTTAGTAATTATTAGTATTGTTTACCATGGCCAGATTAAAATTAATTTGTAAAATTATTTTTATTGAAAAGTTCTTTCTTTATTTTTAATGCTTCGGATAATATAATGCAATATTTTTGCATTGTGTTCAGAATTCGATATTTCTTTTTTCCGTTTTTTATTATTATTAGGCTTTGATAAAAGACTGATTTTTTTTTTTTTTTTTTTTGACTGAAAACCTTAATTTGCAAATATTTAACCAAAATAGTTTTTGATCTGCCTTATAGAAAAGTAGCTATTGATCTGCCCTATAGAAAAGTAGCTATTGATCTGCCCATAGTAAATGTAGATACACTTTGTTCTGAACAAAAATGTTTTATTAACTATGAAGCTACATGTTCTGAAAATTGCCTGAGCATATTTTCCGTCAAATCACTAGAAAAACTCTCTCATGACAAGAAGCTTACAACAGTAAATAGGATGCTTTGCTTACATATTGGTACAGTTTATAGCTTTAACTGCAGGAAAAAAAATTTAAAAGTATATTAATTTTTAAAATGCATTAAATAATTTAAACGGTTAAAATATTGAAATTGAGGAAATAATATAAATTTATTCAACCCGGGTGAAAGCTTAAAAATCATATAATATCAGGGGGGGGGGGTTTGTAAGCTAAGAGTCTTACTTAGCTACTAGAGATGAGCCGGGCTCGGCCCGAGCCCGAACCCGAGCCCGAGCCCGAGACATACTCGGGCCCTTTAACTTCAACCAGCTTTCGGGCTCGGGCGGGCTCGGGCTCGATCTCATATTAAGATAGTCAGGTTTTATACAAATGCAACGTTCACGAAATAAAATATTGGGGTACTTAAAGAGCGTGAGAACAGTTTTTCTTAATGGCAGCAATAATAATAATAATAATTCAAGAAGATAACACCTACTTTTATACATTTGCGATTGCTATTACGATATACCATATGGCAGTGCATCACAAGTGGAAATTAAAAATATATATTGATGTTTGATACACTCGGGCTCGGGCCGGGTCGGGCTCAAAACAAGACAATGTCACTCGGGCTCGGGCGGGCTCGGATTAAAAATTCTCGGGCTCGGGCGGACTCGGGCCTTCAAAAGTGAGCCCGAACTCATCTCTATTAGCTACTATTTTTGCCACAGGCGATTAAAATAATTTAATCATAATTTTTTTAAAAATAAAAATTGAAATGCTATTTTTTTTTTTTTTTTTTTTTGTATTTGGCAAAAGTTCAACGGCCTGCCGGAAAGCTTAAGTATCATATACTATCAGAATATTTTTTTCATGAGCAAAGAGCCTTAGTAAGGATCACTATTTTCATTCCTGCCATTAAAAGAAAAATCATACATAAAAATTACAAAAATAAAATTAAAAATCTTTTTTTACACATTTGGCGAAATTTCAAGGATCTGGCAAGGGGTTTAAACATATATTGTTTTAAAATATTTCTTTACAAACATTAGACGAAAATATGCAACCTTTTTCACCACTAGCTCTTTCAATTAAAAAAAAATGTTAAAATCAACCCACCCGTGTCAATTAGCAAACTGTTGCAAGTTTTATCGAAATATCATTATGTATTAGTGAAGCTACGATATTTTTGTATAAACGACATTTAACTAAAAATGTAATGTAAGTGTGCTGCTGTTTATTGAAGAAAGCAAATAATTGATCATATCTATTTCATGTAGCAGCAATGTCACGTAATTTTTGTATTGGGAGTAAAAATCATTTATATATAATTAAACACATGAAATCTCATTGCAACAAACTTTAAGGATCAAACGACTGCAAATATTGTTCAGTGTCACGTAGATTTATTTCTAATGGCATTAAAGTATTGTGAGGGAAATTAATTTGGAACTGAAAATAAAATTTATTGAAATGGATATTTCATTATGCTGGTATTTATTGTAACAAGATTTCACCCTATCATAAAGACATTAAAGTTGCAAAAAACAGCAAAAGGAATTCTGCACTTTTGCAATAGAAAGGGTTCTTTGCCAGCCCAAAATCCAGGTATGCACATGTTTCTGTGTTTTTGTGTGTTTGAGTTTTGTCAAGGAATACAGACAAAAATATTATTGAATTTTAATGATACCAGTCAATTTTTTTAAGTAATTGGTTATTTTTCATTAAGAAGATTTAAAGCAGCAAGAAGCTAAATTTTTAATATGCACTCAATAATGAAATCATACTGTATGGAGCATTACTTATTTCAGGTATTACAAGTTGAAGATTATAATCAAAACCCTCACAAAGTTGCCAAAGAAATTCATAAAAAATGTCTGTTTGGTCAAGCTAATGGAACAAATACTGAAATAAAACCACCATCATTTGTTGATAGTGGCTCTTTATCCAGAGCTGTTATTCTGGGTTCGTAGAAATTTGATTACTTCCTGCACTTTTTGCAATTTTTGTAGCATCAATATTTTATGATTTGATTTGAATAAATTAAAATTTTTCTTGTGTTTTTGCTTTTTTTTCCCTAGCAAAAGCTTTCTCTAAATAATTTGAAAGTACAGGTCTTTTCAAATTCCTATGAACTCTCAATAATTATAGTCTTGACTTCTAATAAAATATATATGTGTGTACAGGGGTTGATTCAGATGCAAACCCACTTTGGGGCCTTTCACAAAATTCTCTGTCCTAAATGCAGTCACTTCAAAAATTTTCGTATCTTATAATTAGGTCTTTCACTAAAATTTTCTTGTGAAAATGGTTCTTTCATCACTTTAAAGCTGAATCAATTTGTTTGAGAGCAAAACATCTGTAAAAAATGCCCTCTAGTTTCCAAGTCATTCTCAATGAAGTCCTCTAAGCCAAAGGGAATTTGAATTTAGCTTAACATGCTCTGTACAATATGACATAATTTTTTTTGTAAAAATATATAAAAATTAATTCTCTTTTCTTTTGCCTACAAAATGCAGACCTAAAAAAAACTGGACCAACCCATGGTGTATTATACAAACACACCTGCCAACTAATTTCATAATTCTAGCAATATGTTCTATTCTTGTGTGAAATTAATATTTGAACTGAGCAGTTTCATTCATACATGATTTTTGTTTTTTCTTGTGAATGCAAAAAAAAAATTTGCATGTGCCATTTCCATAACAAATATAATAGCTCTTAAAATGTACAGTTGAATCAAATAAAAGTTTTGACTACACAACAAATCTGAAAATTCAGAAAATTTCCGAAATGTTTGTTTTAAAGCTCTAATTTGATGTGCTTCTTTTCCATTTTGTTCTTTTGTGTTTCTTTTGCTGTGTTTCTTTCCATGCATTAACAATAAACATGCGACTCTCCAGCCTCCTTTCTATTCAGCCTAATAAGAAAATTATGAATGTTGGAATCGGCCGTGTGCTATATGTTTGGTACTCAAGTTTTGCTCACGACAACACATGTTTACTAAAATGAGAATTTCTGGCCACGGGTGCCCCGAACTAAACTTTTGGGAGGAGAAAAATTATGAATTTGCCGAATGAAGTTCCAATTTTACCGAATGATAAAATACAAGCATGCACACATGTCGTACATGCATAATGTTTAGTGAGAAAACATTAGGCATCGTTTAAAAAACAATTCTTACTAAAAAGTTCTCAATGTTGCAATAGTGTTTCCAAATTGCCAAATCGTTAGCAAAATGTGCCGAATGCGAAAATTATTGGGAGATCACAGTGACCTCCCATCGGGGCGCTCCTGTTTCTGGCACATAATGTGTATTTTCATAAGTAGACATTAGTACACGGTTAAGTAAGAATTACTCATTTTGTCCGGATTAGGCTTACACTTAATTTTAATATTATGATTTGCTTGTAACTTCATGTACCATAAATTTTTCTTAAGATAGGAAGGGGTGCAAAATGCATAAATAGGTGTAAAAAAAATTTCCTGTTTGGATTTTTGGATATCCAGTCTATCTTTCTACCCATTAAGCTGCATAGTCAGAAGATTACTATGTTTGCTTTCTTAGTTGTTTGTTAAATTGTTAATTGCTGTTGAAAGTTTTTGTCTTGATTGTAATGAACTCCTGCCAACCTATCCGGAGTTTTAACCTTTCAGATAACATAAATAAAAAGAATTTGATTCATAATCATAATTAACTTGCCTTTTAATACATTGAAGTAAAATTTCAAAATCTTTAATATCATTTTTAGCTTAAACTTTGCTATTTTTTATTTAGGTGTACCTCGATTTTATGACTTAAATGAAGTCATTTCAAATTCAACTCGCATCTGCTTAGCTACTCATCATGACCAGAGGTCTGTTGGTGCAAGTGTAGCTTTAAGTGTAATTATTGCATTGATGTTGCAGGTAATGTACATTTTTACCTTAATTATGAATTGTTTCATTTTGCTCTGTGACAGCTTAAAAAACTCGATACGGTTTCATTTTTTTTTGTAATTTATCTTGTGTGCTGTAATTTTAAATCCTTTGCAATTCACAGAATTTGCATCTTTTTTTTACTGGTTGCAAAAAAAAATCTAATTTTAAACGTGATGAGTGTTAGACATAAATGCCTGATGGCATAGATGAATTAGAAGTCTCATTTACTTACAATATGTTCTAAGAATAGAAAGTGTGTTTTATCACTCATATGCTATTAGAAGTGCACTATGTTATTTATCTTTCGTTGAACACAATGGAAGTGTCACTTTTTGTCCGGGAGATGTACTGCTTGTTTTCCCGCCTTACGGCGAAAATCCCAAGGACTTAGAAGCAATTCATGTTGAGACTAACCCCAGGAAGAGCAGGTAACTCGAACGGGTTGTTCTTGTGACATTACTCCTAGTCATCATGGCTTGCTCTATGTTAGTTGTTTGGTATTATGCAAAGGGAAAGGTATCTTGATGAGGCAGAAGTTTGTCTTCAGTTTAACTTAGGATTACCTTGTGTATTAAAGCCTCTAGCACTTTACTTGTGAGTTTCAAGAAGTCTAAATAGGTTGAGATTAGTCTTATTTTCATTTATCTGTCTCATTATTTACAGCTTGTTATATATTTTAGACTTTAATAAGGGTCATTGTTATTTGAACATACTCTAATCTTAATCAGAACTAATTATCCACTACTCATTATGGAAGGATATGAGGGAAGTAATAGAAATTAAAAAGTCTCTCAACAATGTTTCTTTTTTTGGAAAGGAAACACTTTTTTCTTTATGGTTTCCAAGAGCATGGTTTATACAACATTCTGATACTGGTAGCTACCAAAAATAGTGAGATAACTCCTTATTGTCATGAGTTCTGTAGCTAAATGCCTAGCCCTTAAATATCAGTCTGCAGGAAGATTGCGATTCAGAATATACTTTTTATCTGCAGTTGCTAAAACTGGCTGCATATCAATCTCAGCGAATTGTAGAAAATATAAAAGTTCTACTTTCTTCACATTACTATGAAGCTCCAGTTTTTCTTGCCTTTTCTTAGTCACGCATTGCTTATCAATTTCAGACACATTTTTGAACAACTAACTACAACTGCTGAACTTGTGTTTATTTTCCAAGAAAAAAGCTTGAGAAAGTCCTGAAATTTTGCATAAAAGAACCTAAAATAATTAGTTAGACCCCATTGTCTGTATTATTTAGCCGCAGCTGAACAGATTCACATTTGGAAAACACCTGCAAAAGTACAACATCCAAACTGTATTGTTTCATCTGTGAACCGCGAATGTGGCTATATTATGCTTTAAGCAATTGCTTCATGATTTTCTGATATTACAGGCTCAGAATGATTAGTAACTGCCTTATATGGTAGCATAATGATATGTATAGGTAGGGTAGATGCAATGAGCACCCTTTGATGAGGGAAAGCAATTTTTAAAGTACACATTTTAATTGCACCCAATATATCTCTCTATTTTTGAATTTTATCTGCAAAAGACATTTATGCAGTTTCACAATTTATTTGTTTTTGCTTATGTATTATGAAGTCAAAAGCAATAATGGCTAATCAACAAAAGTTTTCTGGACACTTACCATGGGAGTAATAAATGCTATGCATGGCTCTAATGTGATCACTTCATCTTGACTTCTGTTTTTGATATTTCTAGGGAAAATTCTCTCTTGAAGATCCCTTAGGTGTTGAGGAATTAATAAACGTCGCTACACAGCATGGCATGAATTACATTACCGACGAGCTTGTTGTCGCTGATTTTGCCTATCATTGCTCATTGAAAGATTTTTCTGAGTGAGTATTCAAACACAGTTTAAGTACTTTTAGTGTTCGAGTTTAAGAAGATTTATTCTTTTATGCTAAATGAAATGTACTATCAACAAAAGGTCTTATTAGTAAATTTAAAAAAAAAAATTGAAAAATGAAGTTGAAAATCTATTTTTATATAGCTATTCTTGTTTTATAACTATTTGTGGTTGCGTGTTGTTGTTATGACGTGTCACAGGATCCAATATCACAGGATTATAGCATCGATAACCAGTTAAGATAAAAATGACATTTATTAACGTATTTACAGGTAAGATAATTTAAAAACTAAAAAGACGGCATCTTGCCGTAACAACAGTCGAAGTTGTACGCGAGCAGAAGCAGCGCTTACCTTCAAGCTCGCTCTTTTTATCCAGATATATCAAGTGTTGCCACACGCTGGGTGGCTAAAAGTTCCGAACAAAAATAGAGTTTATGTAAATTAAACGAAACTCCTTCGAACCGCCACAATACTCCCCTCTGAGTCTCGAAGCTCAGAGACGAATCTATCTGGGAAACGAACTTTCCTTCCGCAGCGCGTAGTCACCGCTGCTGGAGTCGAATTTGAAGTTTCCGTTGACATATCCGGCTTATTAAGCACATAGGCTGGTTTCACCCTGTCTATCGAGACGGTTTTACTCGCCCCTCTTACTTGAAGGACGAAATCTTTGTTGAAACGCTTCAACACCCGGAATGGTCCATCGTACTGCGGTTGCAATGGGCGACAAACGGCATCATGCCGTAAAAAGACATGGGTACACGTCTCCAAGAATACAGCGGGAACTCCGTGCCGCGATGCCGGCGTCGGTCGCAGAGATCCAATGATTCTTTGTAGCCTCTGCAAAAACGTAGAGCTAAGCGGCGGAAGGCTGGATTCGACCATGAAATCTCCAGGTAGTCGAATAGTCTCACCGTAGACCAACTCTGCCACGGAAGACCCTAAGTCTTCTCTGTAGACGGTTCTCAGTCCCAGAAGTACAGAGGGTAAAGCATCGACCCATGCAGTACTTGAAATGCAGGTTATTGCCTGTTTGAGAGGCCTGTGCAGTCTTTCGACTAGTCCGTTGCACTTCGGATTATATGGCGAAGTCCTGCCAATTTTAACACCGAACAGATTGGCAAATGACCTGAAAAGTGAGGATTCGAATTGTCGTCCCTGGTCACTAGTTATGACTGCCGGTACTCCGAAACGAGCTATCCACGAAAAATAAACAGCCTTAGCAACAGTCTCTGCATAAATATCCGTTATCGGCGTGACTTCGGGCCAGCGCGTAAAACGATCTGTTACCGTCAAGCAGTATCTATATCCACGACAAATTGGTAAAGGCCCTATTAAATCTAGATGAATATGCCTAAATCTTCCGTCAGGGAGTGGGAAGTTACCATAGGGGGATTTTGTATGTCGATGGACTTTAGTTCGTTGACATTCTAAACAAGTCTGACAAAATAATTTTATGTCTGTTTTCATGCTTGGCCAAACGTATTTATCAGTTATCAATTTTGTCGTAGCCCGTATACCAGGGTGGGACAAATTATGATATACGTCAAAGATTTTTTTTCGAAATGAGTTTGGGACAATTGGTCGAACATTTGAAGTTGAAATATCACAAAATAAAAATTTATCCGAATTTGGAATGGGAAATTTTTTAATTTTCAGTGAAAGACTCTTATCTGCGTTATCTAAACTTTTTAAAAACTCTGAATCCTCGCTCTGCGCGTTAACTAAAGATTGCATATCAACAGTAGACGGAAAAGAAATTTCTTCAATGCGTGACAATGCGTCTGCCACGATATTTTCTCGACCCGGGACGAAGCGGATATCCGTCGAAAATTGAGAAATGAAATCGAGTTGACGTAAGCGTCTGGGGGAAGCTTTCGAATCATTTTTTTGTTGAAAAGCATATGTAAGAGGTTTGTGATCAGTATAAATCGAAAAAGGGCGGGCTTCTAACATATATCTAAAGTGTACTATAGCAGAGTATACCGCCAACAATTCGCGATCATATGTAGAATACCTCCGTTGCGTCGGAGTTAGCTTACGCGAAAAAAATCCTAAAGGCTTCATGCCCTGCGAAGTTACCTCGTGCAAAGCCGCACCCATTCCAACCTCACTACAATCAGTTATTATTGTTAATTCTGCTTCCATCGAGGGGTAATGCAACATTACAGCATTAGACAATAATTCTTTACATTTGTTGAAGGCGGTGATCGCCTCTTCAGATAAGTTAATTTCACATTTTCCTTTTTTATTTTTCCCTTTTAAATATTCATTCAGCGGAATTTGAATCTTTGCTATTCCTGGCAAGAAACTGTGATAAAAATTCAACATACCTAGAAAAGCTCGCAATTTTTTTACCGTTTTTGGCACTTCAAATTCTGAAATAGCTTTTACGCGATCAGGCAAAGGTTTAAAACCCGATTCATTTATGGTATGGCCCAAAAATTCTATCTCAGATACCCCGAATACGCATTTTGCAGCGTTTATTTTAATCCCGAAATCTTTGAAGCGTTGGAAAAGAATTCGCAGGTGCTTTTCATGTTCTTCCTGATTCGCACTAGCAACCAAAACGTCATCAAGATAAGCAAAACAAAAATTTAGACCTCGCACCACTTCATGGAAAAAACGCATAAAGGTCTGGGCTGCCCCGGATAAGCCAAAACTCATGTATGGAAATTCAAATAATCCGAACGGAGTTATTATAGCAGTTTTGCATACGTCATCCGGATTTACCGGTATATGGTGGTACGCTTTTAACAAATCCAATTTAGAAAATATTTTCGCGCCCTGAAGCTGTTGCGCAAAATCTTTTAAATACGGAATAGGATATCTGTCCTGACGAGTTATTTTATTTAATAACCTATAATCTCCTGTCGGACGCCATTCCCCGGACTTCTTAGGAACCATATGGAGCGGGCTAGACCAGTTACTACGGGAAGGTCTGCAAATGCCGCGCTCTAACATACACTCGAATTCCTTTTTCGCAATTTTAAGTTGTGCCGGGTGTAAACGGCGCGCTCGAGATTGTACCGGGGGACCGGTTGTCTGAATGTAATGCAACGTATTATGTTTGATTTCAGTTTGCAACCCTGCGGTGGGCTGTGTAATAATTTTAAATTCTTGCAACAATTTATGAAATTTAGAACTGCCAGAAACACTCTTTATTGCAGGCATTTGAGATTTAGAAGTACGGCCACTTGAAGTTAAAGATGTTAGTGGATCAGTGAGAGATTTACGTTTAATATCAACAATTAAGCCGTAATGTTCCAAAAAATCCGCTCCGATAATTGGTTTACTAACATCCGCAATAATAAACTGCCATGGAAATTTTCGTCGCAATCCCAAGTCTAGGGATAATGATTTTGTGCCATAAGTTTTAATACTAGAATTATTCGCAGCCGAAAGAACAAAATTATTTACTTTATGACTCTTAAAATACCCTCGGGGAAGGCAACTCACATCGCTTCCAGTATCCAAAAGAAAACATGTACCGGTATTTACGTCATTGATAAAAAGACGACGATTTATACATTTCTGTGCAGTTGACGTCGCATTCACTGACAGATTCACTCGTTTTTTTGGTTATAATTACAAGGGGATCTACATTTTGTTGCTTTATCCGAAAAAATCCTATGGTACCAACAAAAACTTTGCGAATCACTTTGATTCCGATTAGCACTTTTGCTTCTTGATCGCGAATTTGAAAATTTTTTTCGAAACCTGCTCCTAGGTCTATGTGTCGATAATTTTTGAACCTGTTCAGTTAAATCTGCTACTACTCTTTCTAAGCGAGAAATTGCTGAATTTTCAGCTTGAGGGGAGGGGGAATTTACCACTGCTACTGACGGAAGAGTTACTACTTCAGCTATTTTATCTGCCATCACAGCTAACTGAGTTAAACTTTCAGAACTAGTCGCAAGAATAGCCTGCATATTTGCAGGTAGGTGGCTTAACCACAGATTTTTCAAAAAGCTGTCGTCTAACTTATGATTGCTCAACTCCCTCATATCATGTAACAGCTGAGACGGTTTTTTATCCCCCAAAGTTAGGTCTTGAAGCAAAGTTTTAATTTTTCTATTCTCCGAATGCTCGAACTGTTCTATTAACTTGGTTTTTAGCGTAGTATATGGATTTTTTTCAGGCGGCGAAAAAACAATTTCTGATACATATGTTAGATACTCTGCTTCAATGGAAGCGATTAAATGGCTATATTTTGTCTGTTCACTGACAATATTCGCAATTGCAAAATTTGCTTCCAATTGAGCAAAGTACAATTTGACATTTAAGGGTGAAAAACTGGGCATTTTCATGCCAATTCTGTTAACTGAAGCTTCTTCCCTATTAGGCGCAGTTTCTTCTTTTTCAGTTTTATCATCCGGCATTTTGAACCACTAGTGACAGACAGGTACAGACAAAAAGAAATCACTCACCCCGTAGTTCGCAGTTCAAACACAGGATAAATCCTGTCGTCCGAGAGTCACCACTGTGGTTGCGTGTTGTTGTTATGACGTGTCACAGGATCCAATATCACAGGATTATAGCATCGATAACCAGTTAAGATAAAAATGACATTTATTAACGTATTTACAGGTAAGATAATTTAAAAACTAAAAAGACGGCATCTTGCCGTAACAACAGTCGAAGTTGTACGCGAGCAGAAGCAGCGCTTACCTTCAAGCTCGCTCTTTTTATCCAGATATATCAAGTGTTGCCACACGCTGGGTGGCTAAAAGTTCCGAACAAAAATAGAGTTTATGTAAATTAAACGAAACTCCTTCGAACCGCCACATATTTATTCATAGATTTTTTCATATTAGTCATAATGATCGAGAAGCTGGTGTTCATACGTTTTAACTTTTTTGCTTATCAGCATCAATATTTACACATTCAAAATATGATTGCATCTGCCTCCATAAAACTTGCCCCCATTTTTGTTTACTGCATAATTTTACCATTTTAACATCGATATATTTGTTTACCATTATTTTAAACCTTTCTTACATTTCAAATTGTGTAGTAGAGGACTTGTGCAATACCATTTTTCTGTATCCGCTCAAAAATTTTAATCCAGTTCTATCTGGGTTGATTCAAGTAATTGCTCAAAAAATATATGTATGTATTATTTTTTTCCCGGTGTTCATTTCAAGTTTAAACAGGTTTGTGAAAATAAAATTGGTCTAAAAGTTAATTGAAGACATTGAAAGTAGCAGTAATAAAATTTAAAAAGTAAGGAATTTTTATACTATAATGTTGTGAAAAGCTGTTAATGAATTACTCAAATTTAGGGATTTTTCCCTTATTTTTAGCCTTTCTTAAAATTGAGGCCATCATATCGGTTAACTTAGTTTTTATACATCTGTAATCTTATTAATAATAAAACTCAAAAGCAACCTCAGGGCTCCAGATAAAGCCCAAGATCACGATTATCATGCACTTTTGAAAGAAATCTCATGCAAAAAATAATTGGATGCTGGATTTTCCCGCAATTTGTTATGACTGTGAAGTTGAATCACTAATAAGAAGGAAAGAGGCAAAAGAAATAAAGAGATAGATGCTTCGCAAAGCTGAAATTGATGGAGCTATGATTACAAAAGTTAAAAGATTAAAACTTGCATTGTATTATATTCATAAGTTCATTAAGACATTCGACAAGCTCAAAAGAAATTAATACAAACATTTGCACAACCAGAAAGTATGCTATTAATTTAGGAACTGATTAACTTCAATAAAATTCTCACCCAAAAGCATTTCATTGTTTATTAGATCAATTGCTCTAAGCTAATTATTTTTTACATGCTAGAAGAGTGTGTAGATGCAATAAAGTAACAGTTTTTTGCTACATTTTGAATAGAAACCCTTTAATGAATTTCAGTAATGCATTTTTGTTTTCCTTTGAGGAGAGGGGGGGGGTAATACTTTGTCTTTAAGCATTATAATATTTTGTGGAACAAAGATTTTAAAGAAAAATCTCAAAATTAAATAAAAATGTCACTCTAATTCTAGCAAAGTGGGAGGTTTCCTCACCCATTTTTTTCCTCTAATAAGAACACTGAACAGTGTTTGAAATAGATTCATAAATACTATACGCTGTGTAACCAGAGGAGGCGGCCGGAAGTGAAATTTCCCCTGATAGTTGTCATAGTTACGGCACTATGGACTTTTCTCCCACTTAGCTTTAGTAACAATGGTTAAATGCAAGCGATTGAAATTGTTTTGTGCGTAAACCATTATTCAATCAACATTAATGTAATACTTTTTGAAGTATTTATATAATGGATACTCATGATAGCAGGTCTTGCTGAAACAAACTATTTAGCACTAGATTTGTTAGAAAACATTGAGAAATAACTGAGATACAAGGACATAAATAAAAGCGTAAACCTCATTCAATAAACATAAATTAAATGAAATGCCTCAACAGCAGTGTATAAAAAAAGAGTGACACTGTTGTCTTTCGTGCGGTTTCCATGGAGATGATGCAAAATTTCTAAAATTGATGCGCCTATTTTAAAGTAACCCAGTACAGTAGGTACTTATATTCTTTTTAATCAACTATTTCATTTTGAAGTAGAAGTAATAATAATCTAGAAATGTTTATCTAGAAATATGTTAACCTGTAATGAAATATTTTAGATCATGTATATTAACCTTTATTTGTATGTTTGATAGCATTGAAGCATCAGAAAAAGGGAAAGCATGCCATCCTTTTACCTCTCTTGCCGCTGCTTTTGTTGCATTGCGCCAAAAAAGGGACTTTAAGTAAGTTTTTAATTCATGTGTAAAAAATCTATTAAAATGTTCGTAATTTTTATTTCAAAACAGCATCATATTTTAATCTTTAAAAAGTGTTTGTTAAAAACATTAAAGTACCCTAAGCAGCAGTTAATGTGTACTCATAAATTTTGATTGCAGATTCTGTATCCTTTTAAAAATATCATTTCCATTTCATTTTTCAAATTCTTCTAAACAACATATTCCATGTTATATAATGCTAACATAAAGTAGCCATTAAACTAATTTTGTGATTATTGTGAATGCCCCACTTTAATATTTTGTTGAAGTTGTATTCATTTTCATAACATTAGTTCTGCTTATCCCTTGCACATTTTTAATAAAAGAAATTTGTTTGAAAATATCATTCGAGCGCAATTCAATTCTTCCCACTTTTTAAAAATAATAATTTTGTTTAATGTTCTAATTCAAAACATTTTTTTTTTGTCATTTTTCAAAATTTTTCATTTAACTTGGCATCAATTTGATTATCTGGGATATTTGCTCATCTAGGCCTTGGCATTTCCTGATCATCTCAGTTAATCAGAAATGTACATTATTTGCTTTACACCCCACTACATATTACATCATTTGGGGTCATTCCATACCAAATCAACCAATTAAAAAAAAGTTTTTACCGTCAATGTTTCAGATTGCAATGATTTTTTGTCTGTTCATTATACTTACCACCATGGTGAAAAAGCTGAAGTTTCAAATTTTTTCAACAATTATTTCAAAAATTATAAACTTTTTTAATTTTGGAAGCATCGTAAATTTTCCCTCTTTAAATGGCCGCAAATAAAAAATGATTTGACCTAGAGAGTTAAAACTGGTATTGTTTTGTTCAATATTCAATGAGGTTTCACGAAATATATAACATGACCTAGCTGCTAAAAAAAATTTTTAATTTTTTTTTTCAAAAAACATTTTTTTTTTTTAATTTGAAAAAATTCAAAATCGAAATTTTTAATTTTTTCGAAAAAATATATGTTGTAAAGCTTTCTATTATCTATATATGTGCAAAATTTCATGATGGTAATATTATGGTATCATGGTGAAAAAAAATATTTTATCTTTCAAATTGCTTTAATTCTAGTCGTAAAAAGCATTTGTTCTGTTAAAAGTAACTCAAGTTTCCACGATGATTACGGCATGAAAAAAAAAAAACAAGTAGTTAGCAATTACAAGCATTTACGAGCAAAATATTTAGAATTGAAAAATAAAAACCTCAAATTTTTAGTTAAATTTGAACTTTTTAATTAAAAAAAAATTATGCTGAACCTTTTTAGAAATATTTTAATAACAAATTTACCACAGTTAACATATTATATATGATCAATGCATGTCTGTCCATTTAGATCAAAATATTTTTAAAACTGAAATGGAGAACATCTTTATATTAAACAAAATCTTTTGACGTACAACTATACACAATGCCGCTTCTAGGCTAGGAAAACAAACAAAAATGCATAAAAAGTTGAATACTAATTTTTTTAACTGAATGAAATTGCTGAAATTATAGTAAACAAAAAAAAAATGTATTTGAATCTTCTAGAATTCTGAATGCCAAAAAAAAATTGAATCAAGTTACTTTACTTTCATTCGATGCAGCTGAATACTTGAATACTTTTGATAACTTGACCCTTTGGTAAGGGATGAATGACTAAATAGAATCTACCGGCATTCTATCGCCAACCAGGGAACAGTTCGCTTGACTGTGCAGAATTATATGGTTATCTGTGACTGTATATGGTTATCTGTTATACTTTGGAAGTTAGCTTTAGCAGCAAGTCTTTTTACTGTTACACCTACACCTTTAACATGTTCTGTGGCATAAAAACGCCATTCAGCCTCAAATTCTATCGAAATGATCCTTATAGTAGCAAACAT
>JAXGGA010014521.1:0-31857 GCA_038373865.1 Uloborus plumipes
GATATGTCGCCAAATTGGTGTCAAACACTTGGCGACTAAAAGCTTGGCTATATTTCGCCAAGTGGTCGCGCCAATTCATATCACTTTTGTCTGCATTGAAATTAACACTGATTTACCCCATAAAAGGGGTAAAAACCTCCTTGGGGAATTCGAATGCAACCCCAAGGGGAGGTGCACAAAAATAAGCCAAAAGAGAAAATAAGAACAATTTTGCTGCTCACAGAAATCTTACCAAAGTTTAAAAGAAGAAGAAAGTTTTCTTTCCTAACTTCAAAAACAAAATAATAGAAATTTCGTGCATTATTCTTCACCATGATAATAAAAACAATAAACATCGACAAACATCAACCAGCAAATGATAAATTAAAAGCCAAACTCATTCACTCAAGCCATTTACTGCAATTTATATTGAAATAAAAAAAAAGGAAATAAAATATGTTTTGCCAGACGATAAATTTAGAATGGTTTACTATCATGTTGTTTCTTTTTTGACCTCATTTTGGTTAAACAATGTTTCCCTCTTCTACACAACTCGTCAGATCGCCAAAATATCTCTAAACTCACAAAAATGGTACGCGTCAGTTTCTTCCTTCTCTACCTTTTTTAAAGAAAGGACTCGATTTCTCATTTGATTGACAGGTGCCATCTTATCACGATTTTATTATATTTCATTTGACTAATTTTAATAAGGCTTGGAGTTTGGATTGCTACAAAAACAAATACATTTTTAAAATTATTAATGGAAAAAGAACGAAACAAATAAACGAAATAAAAACGTAACCATGGTAACAACATTAAAAGTTGATTTCCGTTGATAAAATAATTCATTTCATTAACCATTTTAGAATCGTTTGGCTTGCTTTACTGAAGATAAGCCTTGAATTCCGGGATTCTAAAAACAATTGTTACAGCTCTCCTGATGATCGTAGAAACTTCGAAAAAACTTCATTTTGTGCAGAAAATTTCAAGCTTTCGAATGACATAAGACTTGAAAATGTGTATGAAATATTTCTTCCCTATTTTATCGAATTTCCGCTAAAAATTCGAATAGAAAAAGAACGAAATAGAATTTTCGAAAAATCGCTTCGAGGTGCAAAACTACATGCTACAAACTAATTTTGTGCCAATCGACCGAACGGTTTTGGTGCTACGCGCGTAACAGACAGACAGAAAGAAAGAAAGAAAGAAAGAAAGACCCACCTTCAGCTTTATTATTAGTAGAGAAGATAGATATGAACAGCGGAGTACAGAAAGAAATAGCCTCCTGTATTTGATCTCAATTTTAAATCAAGGAGTATAGTAATGGATTGTACTCTATCAATGTGGGCATTGGAATGCACCGTGAAATATTTCTAAGTTAGAGTTATAACTTTTTGAAAATATTGTTGTACTTGTATTTGTAAGCTGATGAGATAAGGCCTTTAAATTAAGCAACTGCTTGAATGACAGCAGATAATATGACTAAGTGTTACCACAAGTTTAAAGTATAAATGTTATATTCGTAGTCTGTCAAATTTTAATTTAAAAACTCAAACGAGTGCAGAAACATAAGAGATTTAAAGTTTTAAGGGATTTCTTCATGTGCTATGTTGTCTCCACCATTATAATAAGGTGCTTAAATCAAAATTATCCTTAATCATTTTTGAACTGTAAACTTGAATACCGAAGCTTGCGTTGTTTTCAAAAAAATTAAGTTTATAGTTTTAAGTTATTATCTACTTCTTTGCATTGCTAAAATTAAGATTCTGAAACACGAAAATATATAACTTGTAAATTATTTATTTTCTATAGTTTATAAAATAAACTCAAATTCGGGGAATATATATCTTTCCTAATGGTCTTTAGAGAGTTAAAAGGAAAAATAAAGAAGCACACTGTAAAAATGACTGCTGCTTTTGCAGTATAATACAGCTAATTTTATAGTAATAAACTAAAAATTGCTAATTTACAGTAATAAGCTGTAGAATTGCTAATTTTACAGTTTATTATAGTGTTTCTTACAGTTTTAAACTGGAACCCTAGCTGCCAGTATTATACTGTTGTTTTTACAATATAATACAACTAAATTTTACGAGAATAAACTGTAAAATTGCTAACTTTACAGAAAGAAACTGCAAAATTGCTAGTTTTGCAACCTATTACTGAGCATTTTACAGTTTTGAATTGGAATCTCTGCTACCAGTATTATACTGTAAAAACAACAGCTCATTTTTTACAGTGCACTTACTAGATTATTAATTTTTAACCAGTCCACACATAAACATTCCCGGTACTTAAAAATAAACTGAAAATTTCGGCGGAATCCATCGGATAATTTATAAGATTATAAGAGACAAACAAGTACGCTTTTTTATGTAATACAAGTATATAATACAAGTATATAATAAAGTAGCACTTATCGGATTATTTTAGAACCGGTCTATGAACACTCCCGGTGCGTTGTAAAAACAAACTAAACATTTCAGCGAAATGTGTCAGGTTGGTTATGAGAATACGAGTGTATCCATTTTTATGTGTATACAGATAGTTTGCATTTTAAATAAAAGAGCTACATTTTGCTTTTGGAAAATAGTTTTAATTTACGGCAAAAATATGTTTCAAGTAATTCCCAGTCTATGCCACTTGAAAAAGATTTTGTTAGGGGTAGAAAAATAGATTTCGGTATACAGAAAAGTAGGTTCTTTTAGTTCAAGACGAAGCTCGTGTTTTCAAAAGGAGCTGCTCGTCGTCAGTGGCAAGTGAAAAAAAAATTGCTATTATCTTAACTTTTTAAAATCTTTAAAATATATCGTTGTTTTTTTTTTTTTTTTTTTAAGGTTTTATTGGTTGAAAATTGCATTCTCCTTCCGAAAAATAGAAAGCTTTTTGATTAACGGATGATATAAAGCAAGCAATACTCAGCCTATAATTAGCAATCAAAGTTATAAGCTAAAAAGGCCAAAATAACCAAGAAACTGTATTAAACTAATAATATTTTTGAACGTATTACTGGAATTTGCTGTATTCATACTTTTGTGTCGATACAAAAGCTTGAAGAATTTATTTTTCATAGTTGAAGCAGAAATAATACTATGCCCTAGTGCACTCCAAATTTACCTTCTGAGGGGGGGGGGGACTTGGTCTTTAAAACCGTAACATAAACGTAAATTAACATATCATAATTGGCATGTATGTTAAAACTAAAGGCACTGAAGGGTTGACCCCTCCCCCTCCCTCCCCCCGTGCTAAGCATGGTACGTATTTGGTTGAAAATTTTTGTAAATATGCGGCCTCAATAACTATTAAATTACTAATCTGATGAATGAAATCCAAAGTTTTGCAAATAAAACACCATAATTGCCATAATAAGTCCCAAGAATTCCAAAAAATAAGAGCTAAAAATGAAAACGATTGAAAATCAAATGTTGAACTGTCGGTATCTTTCAAGAAAATTTCTCTCCTTCGATGAAACTGTTTACCTACTTTTCATATTCACTGAAATCCATTAAAAGTACTCTTTCTTTGATCAAATAATACACGCAGTTTCATTTTAAGAGAATAGAGTGAGAAAATAGCACTTTTAAGAAACAAACGCTGTTGAATTTTCAATCAAATTTGGCGAATGCCAGTGTCTCTGCAAATAGAAATATATGTGCTTTTTCCATAGGAAGGTTTGGAAACGTTCTGTTTCAAGTGTTCTTTTGCCAGAAATCGAGTTTATGAAAGTTTCTCTAGAGCTGTCTCTTTTTTCCAGACAGTTGAAGATTATCGAACTTATTTTTAAGAAAACAAAAGGAAACTTCACAGTGAAGGGGAATTTAATGCTTATTGGTCTTGGAAAAGGATGAAATGTTTATCTAAAGCGAGCTGTGGATTATACGAAATCAATTCACAAGTTCCGAGTAATGAAAAGAACAATTTGTTTGAAAATATTAAAAACAACTTTTTAGTTCTAGTAAGCACTGAATTTTTTCATTATTGCTAGTAATTTCATTGTACTTTACCATTAAATTTATTCATATATAAATATGTATAAGTACCTGGGTGACCGAGCCCCACTAGGTTAAAAAAAAAAAAAGAGGTTCGTAAAATTGTGGGATTTTTTTTCGAAGTACTTATTTAGATAAACTTGAAAGGCATTTTTAAGCCCTTGGTTGCAATTACTCATTTTAAACAACCGTAATTTATTTTAAAAAGCAAACTTATTTGGACAAGACATCATCATCACAACCTTATTTGAACAATGCGCACCGTAAAATCACATCACAATAACTTTATTTTGATCGATCTCTTTAGCATTTCAGAAACAATAACAATTCTAACGTGTTGCCAACACTTGTTTGCTAAACACCATTTGCTCGTTTAAAGATATAAGATAAGAAAAAAGTCATTTGTTTCTGTTATAGTAGTACTATATTTTCTAAAAAAATATATATTTGTAGCGATTTTAGGCTTTCAGCAAGGAAAGGAAGTTATTATATATTGATTTTTCAATAAAAATCAACAACGGTAAACTATTCTCAAAGCTGACATTGTTTCTCCTTTTTTACATAATTTTGTTTAATGCTGTTTATGATGAATTCCTTTTCTTTAGTCATAGGTTAGTCTGACCAATGAATGAACACTGAAGGGTCACTCTCTAGAGTGTGTAACCTTTAAGTCAAAATATGCTTCCGTTTCAAAACCTTATGTTTCCTGTTTTTTTTCATTTTTATATGAAACTGTTACTTACTAAAAGTAACCTTAAAGAATGGTTACTAAATTAGATTTAATTTACTGGTAAGTTGCTAAATAAAAATATAAAATAACCTAGATCAATGAGGAAATATAATAAAAGAATTAGTAATTACTACCATAAAATAAGTTGTAAACATTTAATTAAGCTTCCCAAAATCGTAAACTTGAGAATAGATTGATGATTTATAATTTGGGAGATATCTAAATATAATAATGAATTTTAATTCCATTACTTTTTCTCACTTAAAAATAGACCTAATGGGAGCTCTATAAAAATAGACCTACTGCATGCATTTTTCAGCAAAAGAAATTTATTCTTTGTTGATACAATAAAATCTCTACTTGCAAAGCATAAAAAAATTAAAAGCCCCTATTTTTGAAACAACTTACATGCCTGAAATTCAAGCTCACGGAGGTGAGAATTTGAAATAACCGCACTTGATTTTTTAAAACAAAAAGGTTTTCCTATTTTTCAACTAATATCTAAACATCTAACAACTTCTTTGCAGCTGAAAATCCAACAAGATGGGTGACTTGTAACATATGAAATAATTTTGATTCTCTTACTGCTATCTGGAGCATGGCAGTGTGACCGCCAAGTCGAGCAATTACTTATTTCTTTAACAATTTAATCATTTATTTATCTACTAATGTGTTTGCAGAAATAAAACTGGATTGAAAACTAAGATTTAATTGTTAAAATGCAAGAATATTTCTAGTTATTTGCAATTTTCTTTCACTTTAATGCTGTAATGTTTGCCTTTCATTATTTCCTTTCTGACCTTTTCATAAAGTTAAGAGCAAGAATCTGAGAGAGTGTCACGCCTGTGATTCATGACCTCTCAGATTTTCTCACAAAAATTACCAAATGTTTATCATCTTATTGAAAGACCAATTTTGTTCTAAAGTTAAGTTGCTTAGTTTTTATGGGCCCCTAAAGGTGAAGGTGCGGCATCAAAAATTAAGCGGATTTTCAAGACATGGAAGTTGCCGTGAGCCGAAACTCTTACCAGGAACTGTTTAACTCCAATTTTCTTTTTGTATATGGAATATAGAAGGTTGAAACTTTACAAAATGAATGTTAAATTTGTGGTAAGTTGTTGCCGTTAAGTCAGTGAAGGCCCTCAAAACAGCGTTTTTGAGATCTAAAAGAAATAGATCTAAAATCTTTTTAGCGTTTTTGAGATCTAAAAACAGCTTGTACATTTCAGTTGGCACGGCAAAAGTAGTGTCGTTTGAAAGACCAGTGTAAGCATTTTAAAATAATCTATAAATAACCGAGAAAAGTTCAACGTGCTTTTAGTTACGTAAGGCCGAAATATGAAAAATGTCATATTTTACCGATATTCAAACGGTCATGACTTCCTCTGCCAACAACATATTGAAATATTTTTTTTTGCCAATGTTATACTCTATTCTTTGTCTTAACAGAACAGTTGAGTCCTTTGAGGCGAAATGTGAAAATTTTTTTTACAAAAAATGTATTTTTTCCTGTGCATTTTTTTTCTACATTTCGCCTCAAAGGACTCAACTGTTCTGTTAAGACAAAGAATAGAGTATGACATTGGCAAAAAAAATTTCAATATGTTGTTGGCAGAGGAAGTTATGACCGTTTGAATATCGGTAAAATATGACATTTTTCATATTTCGGCCTTACGTAACTAAAAGCACGTTGAACTTTCCTCGGTTATTTATACATTATTTTAAAGTGCTTACACTGGTCTTTCAAACGACACTACTTTTGCCGTGGCCACTGAAATGTACAAGCTGTTTTTGGACCTCAAAAACGCTAAAAAACGTCAAAAATGCCTTGTTTTGAGGGCCTTCACTGACCTTACGGCAACAACTTACCACAAATTTAACATTTATTTTGTAAAGTTGCAACCTTCTATATTCCATATACAAAAAGAAAATTGGAGTTAAATAGTTCCTGGTAAGAGTTTTGGCTCACGGCAACTTCCATGCCTTGAAAATCCGCTTAATTTTTGATGCCGCACCTTCATCTTTAGGGGTCTATAAAAACTAAACTACTCAACTTTAGAGCAAAACATTCTGGATTTGGTCTTTCATTAAGATAATAAACATTTGGTAATTTTTGGGAGAAAATCTGAGAGGTCATGAATCACCTCATAATGCTAGGCGTGACACTCTCTCAGATTCTTGCTCTTAAATGTACATGGAAATGAAAAAGGAGACATTTTTATAATTTTAGACCTGCAACTTTAACTGGGGTTTACCTTATTGTGTTGCATTACTTTCATAAAATATCTTTCATTATTTTATTACATATTTATACTAAATAAATAAATTATATTCGTGAAAAGAAATTTCAAATAGTACTTCATTTAATGTACTCATTTAAAAAAAATATTCGTTTCTACCATTTAGAAATTTTATTTGACAATATAGGTTGGTATAATTTAAAGTCAGCTAATGGGCTTGTTAAATTATGCGTTTATTTATTTATTTATTGAAGTTTTGAGTTAGATTATATGGTTTTAATTTTCAGTAAAGTTAACCACGTTCACAAGCTTGTTATTAGACTGTTGAATTTATTTTGGAAGTAAACATAGACATTCGATTGTAAGTAAATCTCCGTAAAAATTATCACGTATGGTTTCAATAGTTCCTTCATGAAAGCTTTCGGGAGAAATTCAGATGATTAAACTCAGTGTGTCGAAAATACATAATCATATTGAAAATCACAAAAAAATGCATTCTGATGAAGAAATAAAAACAAGAGATAATAAGGCTCTTAACGGAATATATGAGCTCCAAGCATTAAATGCATAATATTATTCAAGTCGTCCATACAAAAGAAATAAGCTCTGAAACATAAGCCCTTTAACTTTCCAAGATGTCGACCGAATTTTTTCACTCGATGATTTGTCCGTCAATCATTGACGCTCTAGATTAAAACTATATTTTGATAAAATTAGGGTATCGTTAATCGAAATCATTTCAACAGAATCAAGTAACTACTGCATAGTCTTGAAGGTCCGTGAATTTACCAAAATCTTGGTGAAACGTTGAACCTCAATCGTCAACAATTTACATTGGTCAGTGAATTTTTAGTTAGCATTGAAATTTAAAAAAAAAAGTGAAAAAAATGGTAAAATAAGGAAAAAAAATTTTAATATCTCAGATCTTTTCGTTTTTTCTTGAATGAAGACCCTTTCTTTAAAATGATGCACTTTGCACAGAAATGCTACCCCCCCCCCCCCAATTAATACCTAAAAATGGTAGTTACTTTCAAAAAAGCTTAAAATGAGTTTTAAACATAACATTGAATATGAAAATAATTAAAACTGGCATTTTGAGCAACCTTCAAAAAGTTTTATTTATTTTGTTGTACTTAGAAAAAGACATAATTTGATAGTTTTAAACAATTTCAATACATTTGCCGCATCCTAGAAGAAAGGGTCACAGAACTTGACTGATATTTACTAATAAAGATCATTTTGATTAACCTTTAGAGATGTATTTCAACAACTTGGAAAAAAAAAGTCTCCGTATTCGAACTTTCCTTCTTTTTTTTCTGCATTCGAAAAAATTTAAATGAATAAAACAGCAGATAAATTGCTTTTTATAACAAGAAGTTCTGTCAAGAACTAAACGAGCCTACTTTCCCGTACATCGACATCGGCAATCTAGCATCTAATCAATATTCTCTTGAATATCTGAAACTGAAAATTGTGTCAAACATACCTTTATAACACTTAAAGCTGATTTCTAAAAGCAAAATATACCCCTCTCATCAGATGATCAGGACACGTAAAAAGTAAATAAACGAGTAAATAAAGTTTTGTCGAACCTTTTAAAGAATGTAACTGCTATAGTTCTTCCGTAGAAAAATTTCACAATCGTTTTCATATGAAAAAAAAAAATAAAATAAAATAAAAGTACAAAGAACATCAAAACACATTTTATCGAAGAAAGAAAAAAAACCTCGTTCGTTAATAAAATGTCTCGAATTTTATTTTTAATCCGTTGCCAGTTGTTAAATATAAGTAAAGAATAAAATGCTCTCGTGAATGAACAATTTTTGTAATCAAAAAAAAATATCGTCTGCCAAAAAAAAATAAATACATAAAAATAATAATAATAAATTAAACAAAAAAAAATGAATAAATAAGCAAAAAATCGTCTGCCCAGTCAGTCATTTTTTTCTGAGCCTGCATTTCCGCCATGATTGCGGAGTCGAAGTCGGAATCAGAGTCCTCACAGAAGATTTTTCAGAAAAGTACTTAACATACATTTTTTATCAAAACTGTTTTCTTACAAAGTTAGTTTGAAGGAAATCCGCCTTTAAGTTTAGAATCAACATTCAATTTAAATTTCCCAGTAGGCGCTCATGTTAAAAATTTTTCTGAACGGTTCATCATTGAACGAAAAATGGTTCAAATTGAAAAGTGAAATATGGGAACGAGTCTCTCCGAGATCTTTCGAACAAAAAAAGTTTATTCAATTCAGACGGTTCACTTAAAAGTTATTAGGTGGAGAAAGGTTGCTTGAACGGTTCAATGTTGAACGAAAAAATGTTCAAATTGAAAATTTAAATACGGTAATGAAGTACCCTTGCCGATATCTTTCGAACAAAAAAAAGTTTGTTTAAATCGGATTGTTCACTCAAAAGTTATTAGGGGTGAGAGCTTGTTTGAACGGTTCAATGTTGAACGAAAAAATTGTTCAAATCAAAAATGTAGGTACGGGAATGAAGTATCCTTGAAAAGATCTTTCGAATAAAAAAAAGTTTGTTCAAATCGGACTGTTCATTCAAAAGTTAGTATCGCGGGACAGGTTATTTGAACGGCTCAAAGTTGAACCAAAAATTGTTCAAATCAAAAAATCAAATATGGGAATGAGCTGTACTCGCCGAGATCTTTCCAACAAAAAAAAGTTTGTCCAAATCGGAATGTTCATTCAAAAGTTATTTGGGGGGGACAGACAGACCGACCGACCGACAGACCGACACACCAATTCCCCATCTCAATACCCTACTTTCAAATTTTTAATTTTTCGATATTCATTTTACCTCTTTATTTTTTTACTTGGCGATATTTTTTGGACTTGGCGATATTTTTTGGACTTGGCGATATTTTTTGGACTTGGCGATTTTTTTTGGACTTGGCGATATTTTTTAGATGCATTAAGCTACTTTTAATACTTTTTTCGTCTTTCTTTTATTTTTAACGGGAAAGTAGGCTAAAAACAACAGAAGTCACTTACTCAACATTTTTCATTCCCTTTTAATTGTATCCAAATGACAAATATCACCTGAAAATTCGTTATAAAATTGCTGCTACAGAGTAAAATCTTTTGTTACAAACTGAGAATAGGGGATTACAACGGGACATTATCTCACAGTGTTTAGTAATACTTATCTTCACGATCAATGTAGACATAAGGTATACATATCAATAAAACATATTGAAATGAACAATGAACAATAAAATATATTGCTCCGAATTCCATTTCTCAAAAAAAAAAAAAAAAAAACTTACTGATTTATTTCAGACATTTTATTTTTAGTAAGTAAAATTAAAAGCAGTGAAAAAGCCTCTTTTAGAAATTTGAAAACCGTGATAAAATGCACTTTAAATCCTCTGAAGGAAATCTGCTTAAAAACTGATACACGTATTTCTCTAAATGCGCATTATTCCGAATTCTACCCGAAGATCAACAGCGAGCAAGTGCTGTCTCGTAGAAGCCTTTTTTAGAATTACTTAGAAGGAACCCAATTTCTTCTTACACAACGACTCTGCATAATAAATAAGCTTATTAAGTCTCTTAAAGGAAGATCAAAACTTGCATAGAATTCACAGAACGTTTTTTCACCAATATCCTTCTTTTAAGGTTTTTGTTATTTTTCTGTTGTTAGACTCCCGGGAGAATTGTATGCTAATATTGTTTGATATTCAAGAAATTTTGCTGTGTTCTTTTGAGCGTTCTTTGAAGAGAAACAATGTTTAGACTGACGGGAAGTCTACAGGTTATGTTTTAATGAAAATGCACACAGAAGTTGCGGAAGTAATTTAAAAGTAAAACAATTTCTTGCATTCTGATCGTCTGATAGCTATTAAACTTTTCCTGGGGAATCTAAAAACGATAGTTTTACTGCTGATGGCAGTTAAATTTGTTTTTGAAATTAAATGAAGGGCAGAAGGGAATATTGAAAGAAAAATGGTATATTTATATGCATATCTACATACAGATTTTTTTCCCTCTTCTCCTTAAACTCCTCCTGAACAATTATATCGATACACTTTGTTTTTTCATTTGTTAGTAATGAATTTAAGTTCGTATTTGCAAAGTTTCGAAACTTTTCCAATCACTTTTCTTTTGTGAATGAATATGTGTGCGCATAATGCATACATGCCTACACGAAAAAAATATGTATAATAATTGCTACTCACGTGATCAAATTTTCTATGAATAATAATGAAAAATGACTGCATAAAACATTATTAAGTAATTAAACTATTGCTAAATTAAATTTTCCTGTCAGATAGCGCTTAACGAACTCTTCTCTAAAATGAACGATGAATTAGTAATATAAGGAATGGAAATCAATAAGCATGCTTTTCTTTTTTTCTTTTACTTTTTTCGTTTTCTTACTACTAACTTGTTATCTATGTAAGGATTGCTGGATGTTAATAAAATTGAACGTATTATTAAGATAATTAATAATTGTTCGAATATTTTTCTTTGTGTTCAATCATTTGTCATTTAAATGTTTGCTGATTTTATCAATAATGCTATCACAAGTTTATCATGCTTCGTAGGACATTTGTTTTATTTTTCGAAACGAAAAAATAAAATAGCTCTTAACACACACCCAATTACTAAACAACCAGATTGAAGAAATATTTTTCTTAATTTAATTAGTATCATAGCATGTTAACCTTGGTTAATATGTGATCAGAACTATCATTAAAAACCTCGAGCTGTATTGGGCATAATTTGTAATATACATAATTATCGCCGATTTGAATAGACCATTCAAATCTGGAAAAAGAAATTATTGCCAAGATAAAATTGTCTTTGTTCGGATATCTTTTCAGCCATTAACTCACCTTTTTTGTCATTGAAAAGGGGGGGGGGATCCAGTAACCCCAAAACTCGCATATGTAGTTTTAAATTTGTGCGATTTAACTCTGTAATATTTTCTTTTGCTTCCGGCACAAAGATATTTCTTCAATATTCATAATTCCAAGTTTTTGTTTTGTTTTTTTGTGACCACTGAAAAACATTAAATTGGAACTCAACCTCTCCGTAATTTTTTATTTAGTTTGATCAGCTTGACATTTCAGTTGAGATTAACCATTATGTTCAAAAACTATTCCATTTACAAAAATCAAAACATGACCAAAAACATTAAACAGAAAAAACATATGTTTTGCAACAACAACGAACAAAATTCAAATTCTCAGTATTTAATGCCTTGAAAATGAATACCTTCGTTACTTCAGACCCACATTTACGAGTAATAAACATACAATTTACTTCTCACGAAATAGCCCTTGACATCTTACGACAGGTCGAAAAGTATTTATAAAGAGCAGGGCATCTATCATCAACATAATTCGGGCTCTCTTGCTGAGACATCCTTGCTCGAAACAGATGTCCGTTCATGAAACATTCAACGAGTCCCCACCCCTCTCATTACCCTTATGTTCTAATTATGTGCCTAATACGCCACTCAATGAGTTGGCGAGGAGAAAAGGGCGGAAAATGTAAGTTAAACGTCAATAATAAATCCTGTGTTGTCTTAATGTATGGATATTGGCGAAGTGCATTCACCAGGGCCAGTAGTCAGATGAGTAAGTTTATTTGGTGTAAGGTTTTGAAGGGTTATCGGGGGATTAATGCAGAGATATTAGTTCGGATATATGTGCAGTTAAAAATGTCTCCTGAAGATTCTTTAAAATTGATTCGGAGTATTTGTTATATCGTCTTGTGTAAAGATCGTTATGAATTGGGATCTATGCTCTTCGTATTAGAGCTATTATAACTTAGGTTTAACTTCGTCTTGGCATGAAAGTTTTAGCATGTTTTAGAATGTGACTTTAAATGTGGAAAAGTCTGTGTGGGCTTACTTTTTTTAAAATAAAGGCATTGGAAGTTAACAGAAAAAAGAACAGAGCTGAAAGAAACAACATGTATTTACAATAAAACATTTGAACTTTTAATAATGCATTTGTACCTTCAAATAAAAGAGCGGAAAATTTTCACTTTTTTTTTCATGGAGTAAAAAGAAAAATAAATATTTGTCTAATGAAATGTTCTCTGTTTAATTATTAAAATTCTATTTGATCAGCTGAGTAATAAAATAAAAGAATGAATAAATAAATTAATAAATAGCAAATCAACGAATATAAAAATAGTTATTAATTAATATAAGAGAAAAATAACTCGATGCATAAGATGAGAAGGAAAAAGAAAATAAGTGAATGAATGAATAAATAGGTGAATTAATAAACGAAGGCACGCTAAAGAATCCAGCAGTTAAATAACGTGAAAGTCAGTCGTCTTGATTGCTCAATGAGTAAGATGTAACATGTTTAGTTTGTAATAAATGTCCCTGGGGTCCTAAAACCGATAAACCGTCCAACGGTAGGTGCGGGGGAACTCAGGGTGTCAAATGTCAAATTGCTCAATGAATATTTTACGAACAAGGTTATAACTTGATATTTTAACACGTTCGCTGCCGATAAATTGCCCCTTCGACAAATCTCTCAAGAAGCACCTGTTAAACTATACTGATTGAAAAGAAGAAACTTAGTAAACATCACATTCTGGAGCGTGAGCGGCAGCGAATGTGTTAAATAAGTCACTAATTTTGAATACACTACGAGAAACACATGGAAAACCAAAAAAAGAAAAATCATATAATGTTTTCAATGACAAAGCTTAAATACACTATCTTGTGGAGATTTAAGAAACTATCGGATGAGGTGAAGCATTTCGTTCCACGTCCTTCCTTCGTGGTAAAGTAGAGGCTTCAAGCAGTTTTTAATAATAATAAAATTTCAAAGGAATAGAAAATAAAAAGCCCATAAATACGATAAAAAATTACTCTGCCTAATTTCGGGAACTAAGCCCAAAATCAAGCTATAAGTTATGGCATTTGTTTGTTTTACCTCTTTCAGCCGCCATTAGCCAGTAACCTTATAGTTTATTGGCATTGTGAATTAAGTGTTTGTATTGAATTTAAATAAAAATGGAATTTCACTTTTTTTAATTTGGATAAAAGAGTGCGTTTTATTCCTTTTATCTATTTATTTATTTTTTTAATTTATACTACAGTTTAAGAAAACGTTAAGACAACGCAAAGTCAAGAAGGTTGAATACCTCTGGTTTATTGAATAAAACATAAACAGCAAGACAAAAATTCTTCTTCTGTTATCGAAACAGTATCTGAATTTCAAATCATATACTATTTATATAACAGTTTCAAGATTTAAAATCACAGTTATAAAAAGAAATCAATTTTCATGCGTTCGACAACCTAAAGACACTTTAAAGGCATCAACAACAGGAAAGAAAATCATATCTAGCTAATTAGAAAAAAATGATAATAGGAATCTGAGATGCAAATTTTTACCACTATAAGCAAACACCAAGTTTCAACCGCCAAAGCTAAGAAAACAATCGAAGTAAAAGTTCCGTTTGAGCAGAAATAATCGTTAAATGAACCCAGAGCTCGAAAGTGCTTCCTCTATTCATTTGCGACGCTCGATTAACTGCTATAACAAGTGGGTTCATTTTTAAAGCGTCTGCAAGACGAATGTATTTCACGGTGTGTGGGTACAGGCTTGTAGCGGCCATTTTTCGCTTATCATTTTTCAACTGCTCGGGGTCGCTTGCTGTTCCTGCCCATTTGTCTCCAGTGTCATCCGCAGACAGCACGGGGTTTTGAACGCCGGTCTGGGAGTGCTTTTTTCCCCGCAAGGTCCCCCGATTGGAAATATTAGAAAGGGTTTATTGGACCGGGAAAGAAAGAAGGTTTGTTTATTAATCGAGCTGTTGGTTTAGGAGTCAGGGAGAAAATTTAATCTGCAATTACTTTTCGGGATATATAGGTGGCTTGTTTGGTGAAAAGATTTAGCGAAATATGGGGTTTAAATGTTTCAAATGATTTTTTTTTCTTTATTTCCTTTCCTCTTTTTTATTTTATTAATTTAACTGGGAAATAATTTTAAAATAACAACATGAGTATTTTCATATTTTAATAAAATTACAAGAAGCACAAACGTTTTATTACGCATAAAATTATTTCTTCTCCTCTTTTTTATTTTATTAATTTAACTGGGAAATAATTTGAAAATAACAACATGAGTATTTTCATATTTTAATAAAATTACAACACGCACAAACGTTTTATTACGCATAAAATAATTTTTAAAGATTTATTTTTATTTTTATTTTTCATTGGTTGACTTATTGTATTGCATTTGTCGAATAATTTAGCAAATAAAAACTCGAAAATATCAAATCAACCTGTTAAAAAAAATATTTTAATACTAAAAAAATACCAGCACTTCCTGTTAGGATGGTGTTTCTTTCCTTTGCTAAATATATGAGAATATTCATTGTTTTTTTTTTTTTTCCATCATTTTGTGTCTGTCTGCCTCTCTCTTTTATTTTTGAACCGAAATATTTTTTCTAAGTAATATCCAATTTTACTATTAAAGTAAATAAAATCTGCAAAAAAGTATTGAAGTTTTAATTTATAAACGTAAACTTTTTTTGTTTACTGAAACAGCACTATAGGGGCAAAAAGAAAGGAAAGAAAAGGAATTTATTTTAAATTAATGTTAAAGTACTTTTTAGCCTACTTTCCTGTTAAAAATAAAAGAAAGATGAAAAAAGTATTAAAAGTAGCTTAATGCATCTAAAAAATATCGCCAAGTCCAAAAAAAATCGCCAAATTAAAAAAAAATATCGCCAAGTTCAAAAAATATCGCCAAGTTAAAAAAATAAAGAGGTAAAATGAATATCAAAAAATTAAAAATTTGAAAGTAGGGTATTGAGATGGGGAATTTGTGTGTCGGTCTGTCGGTCGGTCGGTCTGTCGGTCTGTCTGCCCCCTCCCCTAATAACTTTTGAATGAACATTCCGATTTGGACAAACTTTTTTTTGTTGGAAAGATCTCGGCGAGTACAGCTCATTACCATATTTGATTTTTTGATTTGAACAATTTTTGGTTCAACTTTGAGCCGTTCAAATAACCGGTCCCGCGATACTAACTTTTGAATGAACAGTCCGATTTGAACAAACTTTTTTTTGTTCGAAAGATCTTTTCAAGGATACTTCATTCCCGTATCTACATTTTTGATTTTAACAATTTTTCGTTCAACATTGAACCGTTCAAACAAGCTCTCACCCCTAATAACTTTTGAGTGAATAGTCCGATTTAAACAAACTTTTTTTTGTTCGAAAGATATCGGCAAGGATACTTCATTACCGTATTTAAATTTTCAATTTGAACATTTTTTCGTTCAACATTGAACCGTTCAAGCAACCTTTCTCCACCTAATAACTTTTAAGTGAACCGTCTGAATTGAATAAACTTTTTTTGTTCGAAAGATCTCGGAGAGACTCGTTCCCATATTTCACTTTTCAATTTGAACCATTTTTCGTTCAATGATGAACCGTTCAGAAAAAATTTTAACATGAGCGCCTACTGGGAAATTTAAATTGAATGTTGATTCTAAACTTAAAGGCGGATTTCCTTCAAACTAACTTTGTAAGAAAACAGTTTTGATAAAAAATGTATGTTGAGTACTTTTCTGAAAAATCTTCTGTGAGGACTCAGATTCCGACTCCGACTCGGCAAACATGGCGGAAATGCAGGCTCAGAAAAAAAATGACTGACTGGGCAGACGATTTTTTGTTTATTTATTCATTTTTTTTGTTTAATTTATTATTATTATTTTTATTTATTTATTTTTTTTGGCAGACGATATTTTTTTTTTTGATTACAAAAATTGTTCATTCACGAGAGCATTTTATTCTTTACTTATATTTAACAACTGGCAATGGATTAAAAATAAAATTCGAGACATTTTATTAACGAACGAGGTTTTTTTTCTTTCTTCGATAAAATGTGTTTTGATGTTCTTGGTACTTTTGTTTTATTTTTTATTTTTTTTTTTCATTTGAAAACGATTGTGAAATTTTTCTACGGAAGAACTATAGCAGTTACATTCTTTAAAAGGTGCGACAAAACTTTATTTACTCGTTTATTTACTTTTTACGTGTCCTGATCATCTGATGAGAGGGGTATATTTTGCTTTTAGAAATCAGCTTTAAGTGTTATAAAGGTATGTTTGACATAATTTTCAGTTTCAGATATTCAAGAGAATATTGATTAGATGCTAGATTGCCGATGTCGATGTACGGAAAAATAGGCTCGTTTAGTTCTTGACAGAACTTCTTGTTAAAATCTGGCAAAATGACGTTTGTTCGTGTTCCTTCTTTGGAAAATTTGTAATAAACCTATCATTTTTATACAAAAAGCTTTGCTAAGACAACTTACCGATATTTATATTTTGAATTGAACTGTTTTTAGTTCATTTATACTGCATAATATTTTCTTGATATTGGACTGTACTCATAAACACATCTATTTCTTAACGTCTATTTCTTAACGTTCTGTGTTTTCAACAAATAAGCGAAAAAGTCGTTTGAATAAAACATTTTCATAATGCAAGAAATTGACCAAAAATTGTTGTACGTGTTTTTCCATGATAATTTCCGCTCGTTATTTTTGACGAAAACTGCTCCAAAGAGGAGGGAGTGCATTAAAATCCTCCTTTCATTTAGCCGGACTACTGCATGTCAAGAAGTCATGAATAGATTCAGACACAATTTAGATTTACACACGTGTACCAAATACAATAAAGATCAACAGTAGTTCAGTTCACAAACCAATCACTGAAAAGGGATGACTCAACCAACCTTTTTCTCTCGCTGAGTTTGTTTTCTGGCTGAGCTTATACTTCAGGAAGCATTGCAAGTAATTACGCAAAAATTGGTATTTAGAGATAGACCTCAATGCAAACAGGCACTAGTTAAATTTTGTTGCCAATAGCTGCAAAAGGAAGAAGACAGTCAAGCATTTTTTCTCATCAAGCATGACTGCTACATTTCAAAGAGCAATGCAAAATTTCGTACAAAAAAAAATCTCGTACATTTTAAACGCAAGTGCAAGCGTGGGTGCTTTTTTTTTTTTGTTTTTTTTTTTTTTTTTTTTTGCACCAGCCCGTGGGGGGAGGGGGAGTTTTATTTAAATATTTTGTTGTTTTTTTTTTTTCGTTTTGTTTGAACATTTTCTTAGCAAATAACTCAAGCCGATTTAATTGCGGTAATACGTAAATACGTTAATTGGATATTCGCCACGGGCTCGGACACGTTGCCATACTACATAAATTTGACATGTCTCTAAAATACCATTCTTGGTAGTTGCAACGATATGTAATCATTGTGTTTTCAAAGGAAATATGTTGAAGTACGTTTCGTTATGGTCTCGACATACATTTAAAAATTAAATATAAATCGATGAAGTGTAACTAGAGACAAAGAAACTGTCTTGAGCTGTTCTTTTTTCCCCCTTTATTTTGAAGGTTACAATATGTTTCATAGGTTTTTTATGCAGAAGAATGAAGAGATTCGTTTTCACAAAGTAAAAGTTAAAAATAACTGAAAACTGTCAAAGTTTTATCAAATCTTCGACGTAGAAATTGAAATTGTTTTATGCGTTGGGGGGGGGGGGGAGTATGTTTGTCTTGCAGTTTGATATACATCATATATTTACAAAAGTATTATTCAAAAATAAACTTGTTTTCTTAATAAACTTGTAAACAAATGTGTAATTAAATAGTCAAAATAACAAAAAAAAAAAAAAAAATAACGCGAATGATTTGCACCAATCATAAAACAATGACTTGAGATGATTTCTATGATTTAAGATGAACGTCAGGTTTTGAATGAATTACAATAAGCAATCTTTATTTTTTAGTAATAAGGACCAACCCCGTTCACTGCATTGCAGAATTTTACCTCACGATAATATATTTTTGTCTGGTTCTTCAGAGATCATTAAGCAGTTAATATTATCCAATTTTATTAAGCCGCAGTTTTTTTTTTTTCATTAGTTACTGATACAGAATTAGAAAACTTGGTAATCTTAATTTGTCCGCTGACAGAGGCATAGGACTAATTTGAGGTGTACCAATACAAGGCTTTGATCTATCTCAATCGCAATTAATTTTGGCTGCTTTAAAAATTACACTTTAATTCGGTCCATCGATTGAGTGATCAATAAGTATAGGAAACTGGAATTAAAAAAAATCGCTTGCTGATGGTGTGTGTGTGTGTGTTCCTGAAGTGCAGTTTTATTTTCCTTTCCGTAAAATGTGTAATTGAATTAGTAACTCTTAACTCTTCTAAATAAACTCGTTCTCAGAACTTTAATTGCCCTCTGTCGAAAGAGTTATTTGGAATTTTCTAAATTACTCCCCAAAATAGCCTGACTCACTAAACAGATCTTCCCGAATGTCATAAACTAAAATAAAATTAGATAGTTTAAGTTCATTTTTTGTAAAAGTTTTTATTGGCATGAGCGCAGCGCTGGCGTGTATGCAGTAATATTTATTATAAAGAACTGTTTTAGATCAAACATGTTGAAAGTAATAACTGTCCCTAAATTAATTATGCTTTTTATTTATTAGTACTGTTTTCTTTATCTGAAGCTAAAGGAAGAAAAAATCTCATTCATAAAAGTGTTAGATTCTCAAATTTCCAGATTTAAAAAAATTTAGGTGTGCTTATCACATTTTGATTTTCTTAAGTAATAAATCTGTGCTGGAACACTTTCTTAGGATTGTCCTACTCATTGCTCAAAATTAATGCAAGGTATCGAACGAAATTCATTATATACACAATAGTAGTAACCGGTCCTTTAAAAAGGTTTGGTGTTGATTAGTTTTCGGGGCCACTTTTTCAAATGGGGTTGGTGCAGAAGAACATTTTTTTCACTTCATGACTGATGCATTTGAAATCCTTTGTAAGAAATAAAGCAAACACTTGAACACTGATGAATCCTGATAGCGACAAGAACGACTTATGCATTTTACATGTATTTTGATGTTTTTACCTACAAAATGCATTAAGTATGTGTCCTGTGCTCCACCTCCTCCGCACTTGTCAAAACTTTTTGAAATTTTGTTCTCGTTAACAAGCTTTCATCGCTTGTTGAGTTGTCGTTGTAACTAGTATATTGGAGGTACAGACTGCAACTTGAAACAACTGCTTTAAAACTTTCTATTAAAAAGGAAATGTTGTGTACTGTACACTCATCTCATATTTTGAGTTTGTGACCTGTTTCACATTCGTCAGTTTCTACCTCTTTGTGCAAGTAACGCGTCAACAACATGTGTGTATGTGTGTTATTTTGATGCCAGAAAATATTTCTTAAGATGTATTTATTAATGTCAGTTGATTTAGGCAAGAAGTCGAGCCACTAAAGACAGATTATTCTATTGAAATACTTCCTCTAGTGTTTTCTTCCTTCGAAACACAATCGACTTCGGAAGCTAGTTACAGAGATAGGAGAGCTACTAAAAGTTTTAACGCAATCCACCCCTAAAAAGCAGAACCAGCTTAGCTTCAAGGAATCTAGACAAAGACAGGAAGTAATCAAGCTGATTCCTTAATTCCAGACTTAGATTTATTTTGTCAGTTTTCTTTTTGTTTGTTCTTTGGAAACAGAGCAAAAGTATCAAGTAGGCAATTTCGTTGGATAGTAAGAATTTTAAGGCTGGATCAGTCTTGTACTACGTTAACCCTATAAATATAACCACCACAAAATTCGTGTTTCTGAAATACTTGTATACTATTATTATTTGTTAAATGAAAAATTATCAAATAAGCTTTGTGCTGAACTATATTTGGAGTTAAAAATCAACGTAAATAAAGCACAAATAAGGTAGAAAGTACAGCAAATAGCTTTTTCAAGGCTACAATGGAGCCCCTTCCTCAGTGCAAGAATAATATAGCCTCTTTTTGGTTCGGTATTAGCAGTTCTCTTACAGCTGTTGTTTGCTCAGCTTCTTGCACTGAGGAAGGGGCTATATTGCAGCCTTGAAATAGCGAATTGCTGTACTTTCTACCTTATTTGTGCTTTATTTACGTTTATTTTTTAACTTCAACTATTATTATTTGTGTTTAAAAAGTAAAAGATACAAGGTTGCAGTCTATACACAATTTTTATAAATCTATCCATCTATATTTTTACTTCAGGTAAAAGTTACGTTTTTTTGTGTCATTTCAGTTTTGATTTTCCTAGCTTCTTCAACTGATGAAGCTTAATATATTTTGAACACTGAAAATGTCTTTGTCTTATCAGAAATCTTTTAAATTTTGTCACACTGTTTCTCTTTCGTTCGTGTTCATTTTACAAGCGAAGCGTTTTTCCTTAAGCGTTTCCATTTTTAAAGTTCTTTCAAGAAGCTTAAAAAAATCGACTTACGCGCAAACATATAAAATTAAAAATTAACTTTTCATTCTAGTAGTGATGAATATTACCTCAGTTAGAGAAAGGCAAGCAATTAAAACACTGGTAGCAATGTATTATTTTCTGCAAATAGAAACAGTTTTAACATACAGATTAATGAAAAGAATACTAAATTTTATTGTTAGTAAATGCAGACGATGAGCCAGAGTAATTACAATTTCTTGAGTAATAGAACACAATACAATTTGTTTAAGTAATATAGCCTCTTTTTCGGTTAGGGATTAGCAGTTTAAAAATTTTGAATTAGTGAAACTTTTTATATGTAATAAGGTTTTTGAGTTTATAAACAAACGTTTTTTTTGTAGGAAATCTTGTTTATGTTGTGTTTATAAACGTTAGTTTTCTGGACAATATCAGTATCTATTAAACGATAGTTTTCCACTTCAATATCCAACAGAAAGTTCCTCTGAAAAAAAGACGCAACTAGGAATTTCGCGTTTTTAGTAAAGAAAGTAATTCAAAATAAGTGCACAGAAGAAATAACATAAATACATCGAAGTTAATTTATTTAATTACTTTTATTGCATGTAATTGCTTCTTCTGATCAAACTTCAGTAGAATGCATGTAACTCAAACACATTAGACAAAATCAAGATACAAGAAAATTGTGTGTGTGCGAGCATCGACAAGATGCCCCACGCTCTTCCTTAGTTTACTGTCTTTTCATCAGTGGCTGCGTCCTCTTTGTTTCGAGAGGAGCCTCAAGATTATCCAAATTGGTATCTTCTTCTTGTGCAGATTCCGGTGCTGGTGATCAACTTCATCTTTAAGAGTTGAAGAGTCAACCTATTCTGCCGCAGCTTCATGAGTTGCTGAATCAAGCCTCTTCTGCCACAGCTTCCTGAGCTGGTGAATAATCATCTACTGGTTCGGCTTCATGAGTAGGTGAATCATTCTCTACTGGTTCAGCTTCACGAGTTGGTGAATCATCCTCTACTGGTTCGGCTTCATGAGTAGGTGAATCATACTCTACTGGATTAGCTTCATGAGCTGGTGAATCATCCTCTACTGGTTCAACTTCATCAGTAGGTGAATCATCCTCTTCTGCCGCATCTTCAGGAGCTGGTGAATCATCTTCTACTGTTTCGGCTTCAGGAGTAGGTGAATCATTCTCTACTAGTTCAGCTTCATGAGTAGGTGAATCATTCTCATTCCGAATTTGATCAATATTTTCAATTTGAAAAATGTCTGTCTCTTTGTCGCCAACCATCTGCATTTTATCTGAGTTGTTTTTCGAAAAACCACGTTGATCGTCTTTACCAAAATTTGTTTCTAGTTCGTTAAGTTGTTGCATTAACTCTCGGCCTAAATCAAAATCTTTAGGTCCACCATTCCCATCTGATATTTTTTTCTGATTGTGAGATAAATGGTAGCTATGTTTCACGCCGTGCTCATGGTCATGCCCATATATGTACCCGTCTCCATGATGAAACTTCCCAGAAAATCTGTAACCTTTTTTATGGTTATAATGATGTTTTTGTTTCTCCAAGGTACGAAATACATCTTTTTTAGTGAGACTATTATGAGAACGACGGTATGGAATTACACGTTTTTGATTTTCTGACATCATAATGTCCTCCATGAGGTAAATTCCAGGTTTTTTAGGATCGCTTCTTATCACCTTTTTAACATGTGTCTTTCCTTCATTGCTAAATAAAAATAACCCATTATTTACTATAAAATGTCGAACATTAAAAAAAAATCTTAAAATTAAAATTCTTGGAATAGTTTAAGGATTAGAGATCCGAAGCTTAGAAAGTTAAAAAAAAACATAGAAGGAAATAAAAAAAATATCATTTAAATGGGAAGGATTGATCGGTATTTTTTAAAATTCTTTCTATGTCTCTTTAAAACTATTCAAGCTTGGACTCTCTATTTCTTAAACTATAATAAACTATGCAATGAGTTACCGCCCATAAGCCAGGGCTGAGGCAGAACTGAAGCAAATGCACCCACAGCTCGATCATAGCATCCTAAGACTGCAGTTTTGTCCTTATTATGGACTCCTCAGTTAGGAATAGCCAATGATCGAGCCGGAGACAAAAATCCTCTTAATGTAGCTAAGATAGATTTGGTGCATTTGCTTATAATAAACTATCTATTTATCATTGTAATTTCTAAGCAAAAAATGTTTATCACATAAGAAAGAAAATTTCAACCCCTCAAATACCAGTTGATGAAAAGAGGTTACAAGAACAGACTAAGAACTAATACTAAATAAAAATTTTACAAATCCAGGAAGGATAATATTTTTCCCAACTTAAGTCGGAAAGGGAGTCTTGGTGTTTGAAAAAAAATTACAACTTATTTTTACGAGGAAAGAGAATTGAAAACCAGAAAATTACGGAAAGCAACTTTACAACATTTCACCAACTTTATTTCTGCCAGAAGAAGGAAATTCGTGATGTTTCAGGGCTTCAACTAATACCACTGTAAAAAATGTGTGTAATCTTAGTCTTCAAAAACGGCCAAAGTCAAAAAAAGATGCAAAACGCATCCAAAACTGCCTCCAATTTTGTGGAGTGACTTAACTGATAAAACTGGTGTAACATCTTGAGCGATGAGTAACCTATCACCAGTTTGCTCAGTTACGTTACTCTATTGCATTGAAGGCAGCTATGCTACCACCGCTTTTACGGAGTTAGGTTATGCAATTTTTTCTCAGCAATACAATAGTTCTTTTTTCATGAAACTCAATAGAGAAAACAAAAATAATTAATTGTCTTTCAATGTATCTGCTACGTCAATTTGTGTTGATGTTTAAATGGAAAATTTCTTTATTCTATTAACAAGGGAACACATTTATGTGTATAAAAAGTAAGAAGACTTGGAAATTGCATTCCAACCCAATAGCAATTACTTAATAATAGTAAATAGATTTTTTTATTTGATCTTGATTACATAGTTCAAAAATTAGGCCTGCTTATACCATATTATATTAGGAATAATTTTAACAGGAAATTATTCTGCTCTTATCCATTTCGCGTGCACAAGTCTCGACAAACAGACTTCTTTGGAGATAACACTCAGGATAAGCATAAAAAATATCAAATCAAATAAATTGCCATTAAAAGGTTACCAGTACATTACACCACGGTTCCAGCGTATCTCCTTTTTAAAGAAAATAATGGAATAGAATAATAAAAAAAGAAAAAAATTTAAACTTTAAAAACTTTAATCTTAACCCATTAATGCCTAGCGTCCGTTTTTAGGGACAGTCCGAAAAAGTGTCTGAATTTCCCCAAAATGAACATTTCAACCAAATAATAGTGTTCAATTAGTACCTTGGTATTGTTACAATTCATTATTAACAGATTGCAGCACATAACCATTGTAAAGTGTGTTCTGTAGCCATTTTAATATGATCTTTATCAAGAATTACATCGTTCACAATCTCAAGAAAAAAAAGCTAAGTTTCCAAAGTTATTCCCAGCTTCCCAGTTTATGTTAATTACTGATTTTATTTCATCTTATAAAATGTCTTTTTAAATATTATATCGTAGGCAGAAAAAAATTTAGTAAAAAAAGTATGTACTCTCTGGGGTCTATCGTAACTTTTAAGGGACGATTTTTCTTTCCTTAATAAAACAATTATTTTACGTAATATTTTTTTTTTATTATTTTTCCTGTCCATTAAACAGTTTGTAACCAGTATACAAAATATCTTTGGAAAAAAAAATGTCAGGCATTAATGGGTTAATATGTTATAAATCATTGACAACATTGACAATAAACAAATCGATGTTTCCAAAACATATTAGCTTTTAATGAAGCTTACTATAAAAGCAAAAGTAACGAAATTGATGAAAAAACGATGAAAAAAATTTTTAAATTATAGATTTAGTTAAGTACATAGTTAAATTAATTCTAGTTTTTTTTTTATTCATTATGCATTTCATTATTCATCATTATCCTACCTTGCCCTTGAACTTTGCTCCAATCCAGAAGTTGCTGATGTAAATATCAGAAGGGTCAAAACAAAAGACAAAATCATTATTTCACGTTGCTCGCTGAAAAATAGAAGACATAGGAAAAGGCTGTTGATAGACTGCTACAATAAAAGAGACAGATAAAAAAGAAAAACGAACAAATTGGGAAAAGTATTTATTTTTCTAGACAAAAGTATTCTATAAACTAAATTTGAACGGAAGAAGTTAAGTTGTACGTATTTAGATTTTTAATGTATGTCATAAAGCAAATTTTAATAACCGGTAAACAATTTTATGTTCTTTTGAAGTTTCTTTTAAAGTTTATTTCATTTTATTTTGTTAATTTAATGTTTATATATTGTCTTGCGTTTTTGCTAAAAAGTATACTGTTACTAGGGATGCACCGATTAATCGGCAGTACCGATTAATCGGCCATAATCGGCCACTTTGCCGATTATTAATAATCGGCAAAATCGTGCCGATTAATCGGCGGAAAAAATATTTTCCAGCATTATTTTAAAAAGTATACTTTCACTGTGAAACTATGATGAATAATTTTATGAACAGTAATAATAATAATCACAGTTGATATAAAGCTTTTAATAAAGTAATTTTCTTATTTTGAATAAATGTACACATAGACAATGTTGCAATATTTTTCATGTGTCAACTTTTTTTTTTTATCACAGTGCTTTTAGAACACCAATAATATTCACAAAAAATAAATCTCTTAAATGAAATGGCTGCTAATATTGAATTATTTCAATTAAATGGAAAAAATTAGAGTGCTCACCACAAACCTCCCCCCCCCCCCTTTTTTTTTAAATTTTATGTCTAGTAACATAGTTAACAATGTGTTAATATAATATTATTGACAATAATATGGAAATTGGTTAAACGAAATAGGATAAACTTTTGAAATTATTTTTCAGAAATTAGGAAAATGGAAAAGTAAATAAATAGTATATATTTTCTCTCATAAATAGATTACAATTTCTAAAATCACAATTGTAAACGAAAGAAAGAAGGGGTGATATTGAAATTGTTAGTATTAAAAAAATCATCCTGATCATTAATCGGCTTGGCCGATTAATCGGCCGATTATCCACAGCCGATTAATCGGTAATCGGTAATCGGCCAATTTGCTTATCGGTGCATCCCTAACTGTTACTATAGTATGAAATATATGAACAAGGTTTTAATGGCTCTTTTAGTAACGATTGACATTTAATGAGTCTTTAAAATAAAAGAATTTTATTTATAATATCACAATTTAAATTAAGCTCATTTGGATAGCATTGTGTGGACATTGTTCTTTCTTTATTTGATTTTTTTTTTTTTTTTTTGTAGTTTGCATAATATTTTCTCCTATTTTCTCACTTAAATATTGAACGAGAAGTACTTGAGTTTATCCATTGTAGATTATTAAAAATATTCAATTATGGATGGCATTTACCTAAACGTCACGACTAACTGTTTGGAAAAAAATAGTGTTTTATTTGCTTATTTATTTTGTTTCTTAAGTAAAATGTATTTTTTGAATTGCTTTATCTGTTAAAAATGTCTGCGAAAATTTTTTTGGAGCTTAAGACAATTAAGAGAGGTAGAGAAAGTTACAACTGCTGTTTGAAATTTGATGCTGAAACATAAGAAAGTAGGCTGGTGTAGTTCCGCAATAACTTCTTGTTACTTCTGTACCGCAATGTCTTACTTCTAATATAGTTTTAATGTTATACAGGGCTACAGCATTAGGTAATAGCGTGATTCTCTCCAAAAGGGGAAATAAGAGTTGAGAAAAAAATTCTATTATCTTAATTTACAAAGCATTGTTTATATTTTATGAGTTAATCAAAGCACATATATAGTACATGGAAAATATTGGAAGTGATCAATCATATTTACTTATTTTTTTTCATTTTTCTATACAGTATAATGCTCATTATATAGTGATAATTTTTAATTGTGTGTTTTTTTTTTTTTTTGTGAAAAATTAAAAAAGATTCTGTTGAGCTGAAAGTTATTCTACAAAAAAAAAAAATTGCTTCACAATTATTTAGCAGTGCTAAAAGAGCACGAGGGAAATCCATTGTATGCATGAGACAAACGTTTCCAAGCATAGTTCAGTTCAAATTTTTCCAGTCATAAAGGTACTTTCGTTATCATGGCTTTGAGGCACAGACTTTTTCAACACAAGTGTATGCCGTTCAAAATATTCTTTAAGTACCTGCACCATAAGAATCTGCCAAGCAAAAACAATATTCATTCTTTGTTCATTTTCAGATAAGATTTTTTTTTTGCGATATTGAGCAGAACTATGCTGAAATGCAAAACCAAGTACTGAATAGTTGTATAAAGAAGACACTGTGTAATAAGACAGATTTCCACTATCTGACATTCTTACGCAGATTGACTTAAAATCGTTCAGAGATCTATATTTCAACCGGCAATCGACCTATTGGCAACCCCTGATCTGTCATTCAACAGCGTTGGTATAAATATAATGCTTGAATGTGAATGCATGTAAGATAATAAATGAAATTGCTTACAACTATTCGAAAACTAACTTTCAATAAGCTTTTTAAAAAATCTACACAATATTTAGCTACATGCCATTGCGTTCTTGCTTAATAAACTAAAAAATCTTCAAGCTTTCTTACCTTTATGCACTCGCTGTTAAGATAACAAAAGCTATAAATACTTAATGCTCATTGACTTTAATTTTTCACCTTTTGCATTTATATACTTATAGTCTCTCAAGTGGTGAGAAAAAAAGCTGACATTGATGTTCAAGGTAAAATCATTTCTAGATTTCCTTAGAAAAGCAAAATGATTCACACACACGTATTTACTGAAAACATTCATTTTTTTTAATTTTTTTAACTCTCATTAATGATTAAAATTTGTTTTTAATTTTTATAGAAGAGCCGATGAAGCGTTTGAGTTTTTATTCCAAGGCTTGCTGTGAGTTGATTTGGTTAAAATGTCTCATAAAGAGGAAGGAGGTGAGTATGTAATCATGAGTAATTACAATCTGAATCATTACATGAGTGAATTTCTTTTTACTTTTAATATGTATTGACATTAAAATCAGAGTGCAATTTTTTAAAAAAAATGCACTTTACGGTGGTTTTTTTTTTTTAATTAAACCTGATTGGTTTTTTTTTATATTACTTCAGTTTCTAGCCAAGTTTTGCATAAAATCATTGACATGTCGCATAAAAATTATTCCACACTGAAATTTCATACCGTTTGTTAGCTAGCAATTAATTCACAGTTGATTTCATTTGAACGCCTGAAATTATTTCTGATTATTATTCTATTATATTATTATTATTATTATTATTATTATTATTATTATTATTATTATTATTATTATTATTGTTAGTATTATTATTATTATTATTATTATTATTATTATTATTATTATTATTATTATTATTATTATTAATATTATTGTTGTTGTTGTTATTATTATTATTATTATTATTATTATTATTATTATTATTATTATTATTATTATTATTATTATTATTTATTCTGAGATGGGCCGGAAATGGCACATTGATGTCATCGGGATGACATCCAACCTGTCAGTGCAGTTGTAGATCATTGAAAACTCAATTGTAGTGTTTGTAGAATGAGATCCTTTTTTCTTTTTTTTTTTCGAATACCAGTACTTCGAACAATGGCTTTCTTAAGTTTTTTTTTTTTTTTTAATTTGTGCCTTATTTTGTGAAATCTTATTTAACTACATTTTTGAACACAATAAACAAGTGCATTGCATTTTCTGTTGAGAAAAGTAAATAATAAGTATTTAAATATAAATGCTCTCAGCTGCTTGAAAATCAATTTTGATGTTCTTGACAATGGTTGTTCTTTGATTTAAAAAAAAACTCTTACTCATTTTAATTTCCAATTTTCTTTAAAATGTGCAAAGTTAAGATTTACCTGAAAATGCATAAGAAGACAAATTTAATTATAATCTCACAGGTAGAACAAGAGACTTAATTTCTGAAAAAATCAAGCTCTATTTCTGTGCAAATAAGTGTTGTTTACTACAAAGTTGCCTTTTGCTAAATGGCTCAGAAATATTAGCTTTAAATTGTTAAAGGTTTTAGAAAAACAACATTTACATTTCGAGATAAAAGAAAGCATCAGTAGGAAGTTAAAAATGTCTTTTGGTTGAATTGAATTATTTTTGGAAAATGTACACAATGCTTATAATTCCATGCAAACAAAGTACAGACAAAGAGATGTTGTTTCCAACATCAATTTGTAATCCTATCAATTCTGTGTGCATTGAGTTTGAACATATTAAAGCAAAGCGAAATGCTATCGAAGTAAAATAAATACACTAATTAAATATATTTGTGTTGCTTAAAATATTTTAGGCGTTTACAGCAAAACTGTCAAAACTATTTTTAATAATCTGCTGATAATACAAATGAGTTTTGTTTCGTAAGAAGAATGATTTCAGTAAGACTGAAAAGCTGTTGGGTTTCTTATTGTTTCGTTTCTTTTGATTTATAAAAGAATACCACAAGATAATAAAACGCAACTTTATAATAAATAAAATAGCAGCAGTAGTAAGAAACTGAATGAATGTACAAGTTTCCAAAGGCCAGTGCTGACTAAGTTGTTTTTCTTAATCGGCATTCAGTTAGTTTAAAGGTAATTTTTCAGTGTTAACATTTATCAAAAATTCGAACTATTTGGCGAGATATGCTAAATAGTTCATCAAAACATTGTCGTTTAAAATTTGTGTCTTAGAGAGGAAAATTCTTACATACAGTAAGTAGCGAAGATAATTACAAGTATAGTGAAAAATGAAGAAGCTTGTATACTGATGATTGACTGAAGTTCCAAAGGCCCAAAATCCAAGTATATGCTTGAAATGAATTGTTAAATTTATTTAAAAAACTTTAACTTCATAATTACTATTATTTTTTACTGTTTTTTCAACAACTAAAAAGCGGAAGTGAGCTAATATTTAGAAAAGTGCCAATTTGAGTCCCAAGTGAATTTTCACTAGTATTTCAATAACTAGTGAAAAAAATAGTTTTCCCCAGAAAGCAGATAAAGTTCTGCTTTCATTTCATCTAATAACATCAGAAAAAAAAATTTTTTTTCTTCAGAAAATATTGTTTTTATACATCAAAAATCAGATCGGTAACGTGTCCCCAGTAGCAAAGCTTAGCATGCAAACAGGTCATGCGCACTTTCTAATTTCCCAAAAAACCGCACTTGCACAAAAAACGATTCTATTTCTACCCCTTTGTTAATATTTTACTTCATTTTTGTTTTAATCGATTTCTGATTTTCTAGCCAATGCGAAATAAGCGTGTCCTAAGTTCCGCCGTCAGAGTGGTAACAATAACTTCCGATCTATATTTAGGCTTCCAAAATCATTTCCTGCACCTATACCACGTGATACTGAGTACCTGATGGGATGTTTTATCGAATCGTAATTAAAAATTTGCATTTCTACATCTAAAATTGTAGGTAAGATTTTTTAAAGTGATTTTATAAAATATGTGTCATTTGAGTCATCAGATCGGTAACACGCTCTAAAATGCGCAGTTTTTATTATTTTAAAAATTATTTTATATATAAGTATAGTCCTTTATTACAAGTGAAAAAAACCGCTTGTTTGATTTTGGTTTAGTGCGATCGACTCGGAAATAAAAAAAAAACTTTGTCAGTTTCTCAGATCGGTAACAGTCAGAGCGGTAACATTGAAAAACAGCGAATATGTTATAGAACTAACTCACACGTTTCAGAATTATAAAAAGCAAAAATCATACGTTTTAGCCATATATATTCAATATTTTTGTTCTTAAAAAATGAAATGCAATGAGTTTTAGTACAATTGCTTCATTTGTGGTTTGTATGACCTAACAATAGAAGTTAGTAAAATAAGAAAAATTGACACTGCAGAAATTAAGTTAATTAATTATTATTATTTTATTTATTTATTTATTTATTTATTTATTTGGTGCTTCAATTTCTCATAACTTCGCTAAATAACTACATAATAACTAGCATGCTAAATTTGAATTTCTGATCAAGAAATTAAATTTCCTGCAACTAATTAAAGAAAAGCAAGCAGCAGAGTTGTGTGTTGAAAAAGGTGAAGTTGTGTGTTGTTTCAAAACAAAACAAATGCTTTATTAGCTTGGATTTGGTAATCTCATAATTTATTTTATCTAAAAACCTTATCGCTCATTTTTATTTCCAAGAAATGCTTTTTTATAATGAAATTTGATTTTTAGCCTAATATATATATTTTAATATAATTATCTTAATTCTATGTTAAAAATGCAATGAAATGATATCATATTTAGAGATGTTAACGAAGACTGAAAGCATAAACTCAAATATGTAGCTCATATTAACATCAGATCTGTAACATTCATCAGATCTGTAACGGCTTAAAAGTGAGTAATCTAAGGGGGGGGGTAAATAACTTCCTTGACCTCCCCCCTTTTATTTTCTTGCATTTAGACCCAATTTAGACTTAAATCCAATATTAGTTTTTTTCTGCAAAAAATTTTTTTTTTTCAGAAAACTCCAACTTCAAATTGGCATCTAAATATTGGCTCAAGTGTGTTAACTTTATAATTACTTCTA
>JAXGGA010014522.1:0-31853 GCA_038373865.1 Uloborus plumipes
AAAAATGCAAAACAGCCCAAAAGGTTTTTGTATAGTATTTTCAACATTTCATTCATCTTGAATTCGGTCTGTGGACATTTTAAAGTTCAATAAACCTTTTCTGATAAAAAGTGATAAAAACGGAGAATTTTGAATTCCTCACTAATTTCTAGAATGTAATAAACATTAAAGCCTCAAACTTTTTGGAACTAATTTTCTTCAACCTTTGTTTTACTTAGGTCAATAAAGCTGTTCCTCCGGCTACCATTTCGTACTCCAAGCCTGATGTTGAACCTTGTAACTGCAACATTAATAATACTTCATGTGATGTCGAAAGTGCATGTGTAAATCGATCTATTAACACCGAATGTGTTAACGCAATTTGTACTGCTGTAGGAGTATGTCAAAATCGGAAATTTCAAAAGAGAGAATATGCAGAACTAAAGACAATTAAAACCGTTAATCGTGGATGGGGCACAGCCACTAAAGAGAAAATTGAACAGGTATGGAATTTTTGTTTTGGTAACAACAATTATGTATTTTCAGATAGAACTGGTTTTCGTGTTATAGTAAACTCCCGATTGTTTGGGAAATAGGTGGTACTGTAATCGCCAATAATCCACACAACATGTAAGAAACGTTTTTAGTGTTTGCAATAGCTAAAATTTAATAACTATTACAAATATTGCATTTAAAGCCTAGCAGAAAGTGATAACAGTAAATGTAAAAAAGTATGTATTCGTTAAAAGCTTATTGCTCATTATTGCACATTCCACATATAAGAAAACAAATTGTGTGAACAGATTTAATGAAGTGAACGGGGGTGCCTTTATAAGAGGGCAAGAACTGCGACCACAGGCCTATTGTACTATCCCCGTTGGGACCCTTAATAGAGCCCGATATCTGATAAACTTTAGCAGATGTCTAAGCTCGACAATTCCCAGGGATCTAAACAGTGGTATCCCAGATGTTTAACTCTGATTGGAATAAAAATCACAATCACACAGTACGTGTTTTGAGCTTTCTTCTGTCTCTAGGCAGCCTCTGCAAGCTGGATCATCAGTGAGACATCCAGTTGAGGTGCCTATTAAGAGAACAGTGACCAGTAGGGTGGAGCGAAAAAAATGAATTTTTGATTTTCGTAAACGGGTAACTTTCATTTAATGTGAATGAGGATAAGTAACAATTCTGTAAAATATTTCACTTTTGCGACGTCATCTTTAGCCTGCGCATTTGGCGTAAAGTTTAGAAAATTTTGATTTTTCTTAGATTTTTCAAATTTTTTAAAACAATATTGTAAATGATAAAACTAGTGACGGGTGGTTATTAAACGGAAGAAAAAGGTTTGAAATATACAAGGAATTTTTTAAAACCATTTTAGATTATGATTTCAGTTCGTACATTACGCTCAAAGTTCATCAAATTTCCCAAAGCTTCTGATATTTTCAACATTTTTAAACTTAGTATTTCCTCTCAATATTCACTTGAAGTGTCTTCAAGATTGTTTTTATTCATTTTGTTATTACTTTGAATAACTATAGTTTGTACTCCAAGTTTCGTCACTGAAGTTCTGCGTATAAAATGTGTAGGCCCGCAGAATTTCAAACGAAGCCCGTTTTCTTGCGATTCTTTAACATGGAAGAATTAATTGTTTGAAACAAAATTTGAATAACTATAGTTTGTACTCCAGGTTTCGTCACTGAAGTTCTGCGGATAAAATGTGTAGGCCCGCAGAATTTCAAACAAAGCCCGTTTTCTTGCGATTCTTTAACATGGAAGAATTAATTGTTTGAAACAAAATTTGAATAACTATAGTTTGTACTCCAGGTTTCGTCACTGAAGTTCTGCGGATAAAATGTGTAGGCCCGCAGAATTTCAAACAAAGCCCGTTTTCTTGCGATTCTTTAACATAGAAGAATTAATTGTTTGAAACAAAATTTGAATAACTATAGTTTGTACTCCAGGTTTCGTCACTGAAGTTCTGCGGATAAAATGTGTAGGCCCGCAGAATTTCAAACGAAGCCCGTTTTCTTGCGATTCTTTAACATGGAAGAATTAATTGTTTGAAACAAAATTTGAATAACTATAGTTTGTACTCCAAGTTTCGTCACTGAAGTGCTGCGGATAAAATGTGTAGCCCCCCCCCCCCCCCCCTGCTGAACTTCAAACGAATCCCGCTCCCCGGGACTCTGTAGCGCGGAAGAATTAATTGTTTTAAACATAATTTGAAAAACTATTTGTACTACACGCTTCGTCACTGAAGTTCTGCTGCCAAAATGTGAAAGCCAGAAGAATTTCAAGCGAAGCTTGCGTCCCCGCCATCCCCTCTTGAGGAAACATGGTTTTAAACATAACTGAATATCTTCTAATATATGTACTACAAAGTGTCGTCACTGAAGTTCTGCGGATAAAATGTGAAGACCTGCAAAACTTCAATTGAACATCTGCGCCCCTGCGATTCTCTTGCGAAAAAAATGTTTTAAACATAATTTGAAGAACTGGTTTGTGTACCTACCGCAAGCTTCGTCACTTTAGATCTGCGGCCAAAATATGAAGGCTTGCAGAATTTCAGACTAAGTTTGCGTCCCCGCGATTCTCATGTGGAAAAAAATAATCGTTGGAAACATTATTTGAATAACAAATGTGTTCTGCAAGTTTCGTAGCTAAAGTTCTGTGACCCAAATAAGAAGGACTGCAGAACTTCAAAGGAAGCCTGCGCAAGTGTCATCACTGAAGTTCTGCGGAAAAATCAGGAAGGTCCTCACAAGCTCAAGTCAAGTCGTCCGCACGTCTGCTGTGGTCTATATGGCAATTTTCACGGCACTGGCTACGGCGGCGGCATTATTGCCTGCACTGCCGTGCTAAGCGCAAAAGTGGTATCTGCAGTCGAGCTCAAACAGAGATATCGCTCTTTAACCTGTTAACCGGGGAATTAGCTATTGCTCAACTCGTTTCACAATGGGGACTTTTTTTTTGCAGCGATAAGTAATATCACACCTCAAATAGTAACCAAAATGTACTTAAGTCATAAATTTATTACTAATAAAAATATATAAAGCACTGAAATTCACAATAAGAATATTCAAATTAGAAAGTTATTACTAACAAACTAACATGTAAGATACTGAAATGCAGACTAAAATGAATCCAAATTGTGGCAGCTCGAAGTATAGATCATGCAGCGCCCGTTTTCCCGTTAATAGCGCTCAAGTTACAGATTACAAGAACATGAAAATTCATGACGCATCGACAATATGATAGCATATATATATAACCACTTTAAGATTTAATAGATAAGAACAACGTAGAACATGATGCGTTCAATATATTACGATTAATTTCCATGACGAAAAATTTCGTCATGCCCATTGCTGTAGGCTTTTATGTATGACGAAATATTTCGTCATACCTAGTTAACAGGTTAGTTTTGCGGCTCCATGTATTTGATTCAGATGATACTTTTTCAGATTTTTAAAAAAAAAAGATTTCCCGGTCTCAAATTACCATTAAACTTTGCATTTTGGTAAAATACGTCACAAAGAGCCACCGGGTGACAATAACTCAATTTTGTTAAAACGTGCAGATACGACTTTTGTGCTTAGCACGGCAGTGCTGCTCTACGAGACATGGACTACGAACGAAACGTTTTTTTTTTTTTTGCTTTCGAACGATAACTTTTTTTTTGTGCGCTTTTGAACTATAACGTTTTTTTTTTTGTTTTTTTTTTTTGCTCAATTTTGAACAGAATTGTTCTGCAGCTGCGATGTCTGTTCTGCAACGTACGTCGCCGATTTAGTAGAATTCTGCTTTCAGGGTTAAAACAATTAAGAAATTTTCTTCATTGTTTGAACCAAGCAACAATTTTGATACAATCAACTATTTGGCAGAACACATTATACAATGTAGGTTGCAGTACTACTTACGTACATGCTGAGCGATGTTTTTCAAAAAAAATTTAAGCATGCCAAAATAGAGTGTAAAAACTGAACAAAATATGTTTTTATGCTTTTAAAGTAGTGGAATGCAGAGGGGAAAAAATAGGATTTAAAGTTTTAAACTACTAAGGCTAACAATGGCACAAGGGCACAAAGAGAAAGAATTAAATTATAAAAACAAATTGCACAAAAACTATTGTAGCTAGCCTGCCGCCATCATAGCATTGAACTAATCTGTAGTTTAGACAAAGATATTTATTTGATACTTGCTATCATGTTCCTCAGGAGTTTTACTCTTTTATAACTTTAAAGTGAAGAATGTTCGTCAAAAAACTGATAGAAGGCTTTAAATAAACAAGTTTGAAAATTCAACTGCAAGCTTTTTATAAATCTATAGGTAAATCTATAATTACCCTAGCTAATTATAAAGAGATAATTGAGCTATTATTAGACATGTTAGGAGCCTGTCTGAAAAAATCCATCGGCGAAAGAGAGGCGATATTCATAATGTTTGAGGGATGGCTAATGTCTTACATGCCATCAAAATATTTTCCTATGTAAGGAGATTTTTAATTTAATCAGGAGAGAACAAACCTAGATGCAACAATTTCTAGTTTCAGTGCTTTTTGGTACAGCAAAACATTAATATATAGAACATTAATAGATGCTCCACTTAATATTAAAACTCTTGAGAATACCTGAACTTGGGAAAAAAATCTTATGAGATATGAACGACCTGGAAATATATAGAGCTACTAGGAGCTTTAAAAAAGCACTTGTGGCACCTTTCTGATGAATTAGTTATTTTTACTTATAGTTTTTTATATAAAATTCTAGCTTAAAGAAAAGCAAATTATAACAGGAATAAAAGATGCAAAATATAACAAGTGTAGTAAAGAACAATTGGGTGTTTTTCAAACATGAACATTAGAGATTATTTTCTAACATCCTTCATCTTACACCCCAACAAATGCAAATATAATATCAATCACAGAATTTCCAAAAGAAAAGCAAAATAAATAAAGAATGGTGGATGACATTGCTGAGGTAAATATACATGTAATTCAAGAATTAAACATAATTTTTTTTTTCAATATTGAGGACGATAAGCGGTTTCTTTTACTTATTGTTGAAGAAAATTAAATAGCTATATTTGCTGAGACAGTAAAATATTTAATGCTAAAAGTCTCTCTTTCTCTAAAAAAAAAATATATATATATATATAAAGTTGAACTGCAAAACAAGCAGTTTAAATATGGCTTTAATTAAAAACTTCTAGCAAATTCCAGTATAACAACACTGCTTGGCAAAAAACAAACTTCAAATGCATCTGACACTATTCTTATTGATGCTTATGTAAAATGACCCTCTGAATCCAAATATGATCACCATTTCCCCCCATTACAGTAATCGCTCCCCAACGTTCAATGGTTATTGCATCTGTGAACATAACTGGAATCAATATAAATAATACTGAAAGGTTCTTTACTAAAGGAGATCTGCGGTGCAACTTGTATGTAACATGCGAAGGTTTTAAAAAATTGTACAGCGTGAAAAAAATTTTGGATAAGGGAGTCATAGAAGGGAGTCCGATACTCTTGTTTTGCACCAAAAAATAAGTGGAAAATTTTTGAAGCTGGAAAAAAATTAATTATTGGTGTCATATTAAATATTTTAGAGAGGGAAGGGGGAATACCCCCATGAGTCTCCTAACTTGCAACAAGTGTTTATGATTTTGAGCTTTTCACCCCTCTAGCCCTATAGAATATTTTCAATAGTCTGCCGGTGAACTAAAATCGTGAACTTCTCCAAATTATTATACCCAAACAATTTTGAAATTTATTTACTGAGACCACACTGAGGGCAGTAGCAGAATGCAATTTAATATAAGTTTAATTGCAAGTGTATTTATTACTCAGTTCGAATTTTGTAGTTTTAAAAATATATTTTAAAACTAATCTTCGAAAATGTTGGGGGGGAAATGAAATTCGAGGGGGGGTACTCAACCTTCAGTTTTCCAAATCGAAATTTGTAAAGGGCATCTGTTATACATCAATTAATAGTATAGAAAACGGGGTCCAGGCGGTCCTCCCCTGGGAAATTTTTAAATTGTAGCTTGAAAAATGCAGTTTTAGACGATAGTTGGTAAAATTCAAGGGACGAGGATTCGAGGAAAATTTTGGAAATAATCTTCTTAAAAATGCAATTTAGACAATCTTTGGTAATCTAAATGAGGTTCCAGACCTTTTTCGAAATTGAATTCTTAAAAACGAAAATTTAGTCATATCCGACTATGATAGGGAGAATGGGATCGGAGACACTCTCTCAAAAATTCGTTTTCAAAATTTTTTAACTCTAAACCTTGATGATATAGGGGCAAAGAGATGTGGGGGATGAAACCGAAAAATATTTTGAAATTTAAAAAAAGAATTAAAAAGTATTGTAGCTTATCTTTTGGTACGCTTACAGGATCGGCAATTTTTTTAATTGATAGCTCTAAAAATTTAATCTTAGTACTCAGTATAAAATTTTAAACCCTGCAAACTGTATTTTAACTTCTTATCTATTTAAAGCATATTCCAGAGACCTACGTTTTTGTCCCCATTTTGAAGGGATTTTCATAATATTTTTATTAAAAAAATTTAAAATGTAAATATGTCATCAATTGTTTACCCCAAGAAGGGCATCTGAACGATGAAGAACTGTCTTCCCTGACAAATTGTCTTGTATTACATTTATTACACCCGGGTACTAGCAGGTGGTAAGAGATGGCACAAAACTTCGTATCCTTTTTGCTAACTAGGCACAAAAGGGAACCACGCACATGATGGCTACGAACCCTTCTAATGATAAACATCTGACAGACAATTGACCTAAACTGTTGGTCATTCAGAAGTACATCTGCAGTAGATTGTTGATATACTCACGTTAAAGTTTATCAGCTCGTTTTTTTTTTTTTTTGCTTTGGCAACCCTTTATTCAAACATTAGAAATATATGGCCCGCTCCCTTTCTGCAGTCGAACTCTAGAAATTTTGCTCTTCCCGTCTCGGCGGCCTTGTATTTGGTAGTTTTACGGAAATTACTTTTTTTTTTTTGATAAAAAGTCTGGTTTATATGGGCCGGCCTTTTTGGCCCAAGAAAGGACTGGCCCTTCTGGCATTTTCCCAAACTCTTACATAGTCCAGTCCGTCCCTGGGAAGACACGGTAAGGAGCAATGGAGTAGATAGCTTTAAGAGAACTATTGATCTTCATTGGGGTCTTTAATTTGACTGGGAATAGCCTAGTTGAGCCCAGAGCCTGCTCCTTGTCATCACATTTGTATCTGTAAAATACAGTTATTCACAGCCGCAACAGATTTGCGCAGCTGGTAACGCTGATCTATCTGGAATGATCCCAAAGCTGCACCAATGTGCGCCGCTGATGGGCTATAATTCACAAGGAAATGAATAGCCCAAAAGTAGTGCCAGTGATCAAGTATCAACAAGCTAATATTTATAAAGCAGAATGCTGATAAACCCAGATTGATAAGCTGAAGGGGTCAGTACTTACGCTAGTGAAAGATGAATAAGCTTGATTAACAAAAATAAACAATTTATTTAACAACATTAGTATAAAGTAAAAACAAGAAAAGTATTAACTCCAAGCCATAAAAAAAATCCCTATTAATTTATCAAAGTTATACCTAAACATTTCTCATACATTTATCTAACATCAATCGTATTATCAAAAAAGTCGAACCTAGACCTCACTTGACTATTACTTGAAAAAGGTCTGGTACATGACTAAGTACGATGATCAAAATTAACGCTACATTTCCGACTATTAAAAATAAACCTAACTACTTAAAACATAACATCCGCCTAACGCTCTTCACGAGCGAGCCCCTAGTCAAGACTACCTCCACGGTAGCTCACCGTTCAAGATCAATAAAGATCGAAAAAAGATAGAACGTCGGTCCACACGAGCTTATATCCCAGACTCTAATTTGCATCTACTCGCACGTGCTGTCACCGGAAAGCCGTGTGCAAAAACTTCTAGAAACTTCCACTGCGGGATGACGTTGTCCTCTGATCTTCCCTCAATGCAGGAGATGGCTTGTTTGCTCCTCTCTCATTCTTGTGGTGACGTCATGTGTTGCTTTCTCTTAGGTTTCTTCTGACTTAGCTCGCCGCTCGAGGATACATCGTAGCTTGACTAAATTACTTGTTTGTTATATAATGTGTTAAGTAATGAGATTTAAAGACAGGTAGGTTCCAGTAAATACATATTAAACTTTAGTTGTTATCAAATACCACCTGCTCCAATATGTTCCGAAACTTGTTTTTTTTTTTTTTTTTTTCATTTTTCTCCAAAACTTCTTCAAATCGTTTCATTATCAAAATTACTGTATATTACGAATTTATTACTGAAATCTTAAGCTCAAATGTCTATATTTTTATTTGTGTTTTACTTTTAATGTTGTAAAGTCATAAAACAGCTGGAAGGAAGTGCCAGGGTAAATGTGAGGCAATCTTTTTCACCCATGTGCTTTTTCAATATTTTTACTGAATTCAGTATTTTTTAAAATAGAAAAGTACTGAGTGCAGAACAAAAAGAGTGGCCATCACAAGTTAAACATCTACCAATTAATTTCATGCATCCAATTAAAATAGTTGGCTACATAGAACCAAAAGCCCATGTTTGTACTTGCAAGTGTAGTATATTATATCAACAATTTTGTATTTGCTCACACAGCGTAGCAGTAAAAATACTTTTATGTTTAGCACCTATTTTTATATCATTTTTTTTATAAACGTTCATTTTCTGTACTGAATAACTAATAAGTCACCGCTGGTACTTCTTAAAAATATATTGTCATTCTATGTTAAATATTATAAGCATTTTTAAAGTATTTCCGATCGAAAATTAATTTATAGTATTTTTGAGCTGTTGATATATTTGCAATATACTTAGGAGTTGTTTTTACTATTCATATATCGAAATTTGAGAAACTTTGCCTTTTTTGTGATTTTGACTATAACAAAATCTTTTACGTAGTGTGGTATGTTTTGAAAGTTTTGGATTTTGTTGTTAGTTTTTTTATGTACGAGGGCTGTCTGAAAAGTTTCCGACCTCGATATGAAAAGGGCAAAACCTATGAAACAAAGAGAGATATTCTTATTAAGGAGTCTTTTGAAAACTTGGAACCGTAATTTTGGCAATTTTTAGTTAAAATTTTACGCGTGACAGCCATACTAGTGAGTTGTTCCAACGGTTTTTTTGAAAATGGGAAAAAATCGAATATCAAGCTCTGATTCGATACTTGTTTTAAAACGGAAATATCCCTTCACAAATTAAGAAGGAGTTGGACTCTGTGTATGGGGACTCTTCACCATCGTCTACAACCGTAAAATTTTGGGTAGCGGAATTTAAACGTGGCCGTACCAGCTTGAGTGTTCATGAACGCTCAGGTCGACCCAAAACTGCTACCACCGATGAACATATTGCTAAATCTCATCAAATGGTGCTGGATGACGCAGATTGAAGGTGAGATATATTGATGAAACTATGAATATCTCTAAGGAATGCGCATGCCACATTTTAAATGAGAAATTAAGCACGCGGAAGCTGGCTGCACTTTGACTGCCGCATTTTCTCAATTTGACCAGAAACGTGTCCGAATGAACATTTGCAACGCACTTCTGGCACAATGAACCAGAGTAAAATTTGACGACTTATCACTGTGGATGAAACCTGGATTCATCAGTACACTCCAGAAACAAAAACGCAGTCAAAACAATGGACTGCAAAGTGAGAACAGCTCCAAAAAAGGCCAAAACAGTTCCTTCTGCAGGAAAAGTGATACCCACCGTTTTCTGGGATAGCCATGGAGTGATACTCATTGACTACCTTAAAATGGGAAAAGCCATAACAGAAGCATACTATTCTACTCTCCTTGACAAATTGAAGGAGGAAATAGAAGAAAAACGGCCCCATTTGAAAAAGAAAAAAGTTCTTTTTCATCAAGAAAATGCTCCTGCCCACACCTCAGTGGTTTCAATGGCCAAAATTCACGAGTTAAGGCTCAAAATCGTTGAACACCCACCCTACTCACCAGACCTGGCCCCAAGCGACCCTTTCTTGGTCCCTAAGCTGAAAGAAGTATTTGGAGGACAAAGGTTTTCTTCAAATGAGGTGGTCATAAACTTTGTCAACAGCTTTCTTCAGGACACATTTTCATCACTACATTGGGATGGGTTAAAAGGATGGGAGCATTACTGTCTGACGTGTGTGAACTTACAAGGAGACTATGTCAAAAAGTAACGGTCAGTTTGGACGATAAAAATATTTTATCTATGTTAGGTCGGAAACTTTTCAGACAGCCCTCGTACTGTGCTACTAGAAAAATAAGGGATCTTTACTACTTTAAAAAACAGGGTTACTTTGCTCAAAGTATATATACTGTAGTATTATTGCAGCGCTTATTTGCTATATTTCTTGCATTTGAAGTCTGTTTTTTTGTGTACCATTGTTATTTTAGGTAAAATGGGGCAACAAATGTTTAGTGATTCCGTCATATTTGCTTGTGTTTGGTATTTTTGAAGCATAAATTCCCAATAACTTTTGTTGTATACTGCTGTGTATGATTTTTGCTGTAGTTGATTTTGGTATACGAAGGAGAAATCACTGTTATCACAAAAATGTTTACTCTTCATTTATTGAAAATTGAGGGTCTTTGATATTTTCTTTTTGACTATGATAGTGTTTTGTGTGGTACATTTTGAAAAGGGTTTGGTTTTTTATTTTGGTTTTATCGTTATAAAAACGTTGTTCTGTACAATATTTCTTGTTTTATATCAAATTTTTGTTGATGCTCTTTTGGCTCCAACAGGAAAAAGTTGTCAAGTGGGGCTATATGACATTTGTTCCAAAGTTTGTGGCTTTTTTTTTCTCTCGAAAAACCGGTTTTCTTCTGACCCTGGAGAAAACCAATTTCAGGCTTTACCTGTTAATTCTAGAATTATTGAAACTGTTAGTAATCAATTTAGAGTGTGGATTTTTCTTACCATTATCTAGATAAAATGTGTTTTTAAAATAATTTTGCTGTTTTAATGGTTGTTAAATCATGTATTCATTTTTCCTTTTTTTAACGTGAGAGAGCAAGTTGTAAAGAGCATAGAATGCTCTGTATCGTATGTTCAGAATGCGTTCTGTAAATTCACTCGGAATTTCAAGTGTTCAACTGATGGCTTATTTTAATCATAAAATTCAAATAGTTTTGTTTGTTTGTGGCAGGTGAGGTTCCAAGTATATGTAAAATAAAGCATAACATCAGGCCAAAATGAAGGGCAATGAAGCAATATATTCCTGCAAAACTGGCAGACAAAAAGAAAAAAATATGAAACAATTTTATTGTTTCAGTAAAATACTGTTCTTGGGTATATCAGACAATAAAGTGATCTATTTTTTTTTCTTTTTCTGAGGTTTTTAAAATTTATTAGTTTTGCTTTTTGAAAGAGATGTAGCTGTCTTCATATGTACAGTCAATATGTATTTTTCTTGATTTTCTTTCTAATTTTCAGGGCCAGTTTATTATTGAGTATATTGGTGAAGTTATTACTCATGAAGAATATCAGAGGAGATATAAAGATATGAGAGAACGGAACAAGAAGAACTTCTATTTCCTCCAATTAGATTCCAAGCGCATTATAGATGCTGGACCATGTGGGAATCAATCTCGCTTCATTAACCATTCCTGTGAACCTAACTGCGAACTTCAGAAGTGGAATGTTAATGGGGAGCTGCGAGTAGGAATTTTTGCACTTGTTGATTTAAATCCAGGTATATTTTTACTTTTTCAGTTCCCTGTTTTTAAGTTTTTTTGAGTAATTGTTTGAATTCTACTTAAGCACTACAGTCAAACTTTCTTAATTTGAATACACTTGAAACAAATTACAGGGTGGGACAGAACTGGGAAAAGTCGGGGAATATTAATTGATCAGGGAAATACCGGAGAATTTCGGAAAAATAACAGAAATTCAAGTAACATTGACTTAATGAAAAAAATATAGTTTTTGCTTTGAGAAATTAAGTACCCCAATTTACCCACCCATTATTCACTGATTAGCTCTTAAAAAAGTTAAATCAATGAGATGGGAATTACAAATTGCCGCCGATTATCTGCACCTGTAAAGTTGTTTATTTTAACTAGGTTTATAATTTCACTTTCTCTCGATTCATGTTACGTCAAATAAACAACTTACAGGCAACCTAAACGTTTTAATTTTAAGAACAATTTTTCTAGAATTCTTATGTTAAATGGTTACTGGATGTTAAGTTTCACGTAGAAAAAATATTAGAACGATAAAAAAATATCACTCAAAATTTCTGTTTTTTGTTTGAATTTCAAAATAATGCCTCTTAAGTACAAAAAAAAAAGATTTCAATCTGATAAAACTTCATTTTCTATTTTTTTTTTTTTTTTCATGTACGCTTCAAGTAAAAGTTAAAATTTTAAACGAGTCTCTTCTTTTTAGGAGATGAGCTTTTGTTTAACTATGATGCAAGTACATTTGAATTCAAAAACAATTGCAGATGTGGGTCAAAGTTCTGTTGCAGATACGCAAACCCATCAAATGAATCAAAGGTAAGTGAATTTTTGATAAATATAAGAAATAAATTTGGGGACACAACAATTAAAAAAACAAAACTTCTTCTGTTTTACTTTGTTCCTAGATTCAGTGTGGATTGTTTGAAATTTACCCATTAATGCCGGCTTCAAAAAAATCAATAAGACATTCATTCAAGTTTTAAACCTATTATCTCACACGTTTTTGACAAAGTTGTGAAACTTATATGTATTTTCCTTTCTGTGAGTATTTACCATGTGAAATGCACAACTGTTAGACTGATAGAGCCATGTAAGGACAAGTTATATTTCTTCTCCATGTTGGTATAGTTTTGTACCAACCAGCATTAATGGGTTAAGAACATTTACTTAAATACAGTCACAGTAAACTCCTCAACCTATAGCTTGTAGTTGTAAGTACTATTTAATTCTTCAGTAGCAATGTGAAAAAGTATGGAGCTGCTTATAGGTCAGTTTGTTATTTATCACCATTCTTTATTTGTGTATAGACGTTATATTACAATTATTTTACTTGCATAACATTCATGCATCCTCACTAAAATGATAATCTTGCTATAGATCATTTATCTAGCCTGTTTTCTTTAACACACCAAAACTTTCTCATTTCTTTATCAAACTCCATGATTTACCTCTCATTTTGAAGCCTGTGGTTTTGGCTTTTGATGAAAAACCAACCCACTTTCTAAAAATTGTTTATTGTGTCGAAAACACCCTTTTTTGTTTTTTATTACACATTACTTCAATGAAAAAGCGTCTGGAAGTTGTGAGATGCATTAACGTGGTTGGATAGTGCAATGGGCTTGAATGTGAAGATGGCAGGTTCAAGCTTGCTATGGATTTTACTATGGGTTAAAACTTACTGTAGGATTTCAAATCACTCTTTTTCATTGAATAAAAACCAGAAAAGAAACTGTTTAGTTTAGCATGAATAATATATCTGAAAGGTGCTTTCTCTTGGTTGTTTCCTTAATACTTCATTAAAATACAAAAGTAGAGCATGGTTTCATTTTCTTTTAAATCAGTGAAAAAAGGCAATTCCCTATGTGCCTGTTTTTCCAAAAATTATCGCATAAATAATTAATTATTTATATAATTAAAAGTAATTCTTCTGCCCCTGTATAGAAGCTTGGTGAGACCTCATTTGGAGTATGCTATTCAGTTTTGGTCTCATTATCTTAAGAAATATATTAATTTACTGGAAGGGTTCAAAGGCAGGCTTCAAATATAGTAAATGGGCTTACAGATTTAGATTATGGTTCCAGGCTTAGAATGCTTAAGATGTACAGTAGGGTGGTCACAAGTAACATGGGGAAAAATTTTTTTCAACTAATCTTTTGCGGCACCCCCCTAAAATGTGCCAATGGGCTAGAAAATGAGATTTGCAAAGTTTTAGCTTAATCGGATAATATTAACACATGCCGCAAAGAGGGTAAAGTTAAGAAAAACAGCAATTTTTAGCCAAAAATAGTAGTTTTTACTCTGTAAAACCAAAACTACTGATCTTAGAAGCTTTATTTTGGTCTCATTTTGTAGGAAATTTTATTTTCTTTAAGTCTAATCTTATTTAAAGTTTCGAAAAAAATGATTAAAGATTTTTCAGAATTTTCACAAGTCAGCCTGCAACGCAAATCCTCGAAATTGCAAGTAACATGGGGAAATTTTTTTTTCAACTAATCTCTTGAGGCACCCCCCTAAAATGTGCCAATGGACTAGAAAATGAGATTTGAAAAGTTTTAGCTTAATCGGATAATATTAACACGTGCCTCAAAGTGGGTAAAGTTACGAAAAACAGCGATTTTTAGCCAAAAATCGTAGTTTTTCCTCTGCAAAAGCAAAACTATTCATCCTAGAAACTTTATTTTGATCTCATTTTGTAGGAAATTTCATTTTCTTTAAGTCAATTTCATTTAAAGTTTCGAAAAAAATTATTGAATATTTTTCAGAAATTTTCAAGTCAGGCTGCAGCGTAAATCCTTGAAATTGCTTAGAAAAAAATAAATCATTAAAATGTAAATTAATAAGTTCTTTTAGTAAATTTGATGAACTCTACGGATAACGTTGACTTTTTAGAGAAAAAACAGCAATATTATTACGAAAAAAAATGTATGTCCTTGAAACTCATGGATAAAATAAATAACTGCGAGTATAACTTATGAAATGAGCAGTACAAGCCATAAATGAAAGGCTTGGAGGATGAAGGGGCTAAGTTATATTTTAAAAAATAAACACTCTCTACAATGGTAAGCAATAGATACAGATGAGCAAATAAAACTTGGTAAATCAAACAATAGATATCAATAGACCAATTTCATACGCACACTAATGACGAAACCAGAAAACAAAACAGCTGCAATAACTACAACAATAAAACTTTGAACTTTAATTATTCGCAATTTCTATTTTGTCGCTTAACCTAATTCTGTTTTGTCGCTAGTTTGTATGTAAAGAGTAGTAAAATAATGTTATATAATTTAACATTGTAAGTATAAAGGTGCAATAAAGCTTTTATTGTCATTTTAACTCTTTGCTTTCCGTCTTAACCCCTCTTAATTCCTATATTTTAACACAGGAATTTGTTTCATTTATTTCTAAAGTACTGCGAAAATACCCCTTTTTTAATTGACAAAGTAAATCCAACAATAAGCAAATAAATGTAACTGAATATTGTAATGATTTTAGGTTTTTGCATGAAAATTTCTTATTTTTGATATACTCTACGATTTAACCTGAAAAATGCCAAATAAATACTTTGGACATGATAGCAAAAATGAATGGGATAGCATTTAACGAGAATTAAATTTCCTACAAAATGAGACCAAAATAAAGTTTCTAAGATGAATAGTTTTGGTTTTATCGAGGAAAATCTACGATTTTTGGCTAAAAAACGCTGTTTTTCGTAACTTTACCCACTCTGAGGTACGTGTTAATATTATCCGATTAAGCTAAAACTTTTCAAATCTCATTTTCTAGTCCATTGGCACACTTTAGGGGGGTGCCTCAAAAGATTAGTTGAAAAAAAAATTTCCCCATGTTACTTGCAATTTCGAGGATTTGCGTTGCAGCCTGACTTGTGAAAATTCTGAAAAATAATATTTAATCATTTTTTTCGAAACTTTAAATAAGATTAGACTTAAAGAAAATAAAATTTCCTACAAAATGAGACCAAAATAAACTTTCTAGGATCAGTAGTTTTGGTTTTACAGAGTAAAAACTACAATTTTTGGCTAAAAATTGCTGTTTTTCTTAACTTTACCCTCTTTGCGGCACGTGTTAATATTATCCGATTAAGCTAAAACTTTGCAAATCTCATTTTCTAGCCCATTGGCACATTTTAGGGGGGTGCCGCAAAAGAAATTCGAAAATTGATTTTTTGTGACCACCCTAATGTACAGTCTTGAGCGAAGGAGAGTCAGAGGGGACATGATCCAGTTGTTTAAATTTATCAAAATGAATGATGTTGATGGGCTAATTTTTTGTTTAGAAAGCAGGACAAGGGGACACTGTTTTAAGCTATTAAAACAGTGTAAGTCTCAGGCTAACCTAGAGGTGAAGAAAAATTACTATTTCAGTAGGGTTGTGGGTACCTGGAACAGCTTACCAGAGGAGGTTGTTATGAGTAAGGGAGTTGATAGCTTTAAGAGGGCCTTGGATCTTTATTGGGGATTGTAATTTGACTAGGAACCAGCCTAGTTGGGCCTAGAGCCTGTAGCTGGTCGTCATCTTTTGTATTTGTAATTAAATCAAATGTTTGAACTATTTTTGTATAGCTTTAAAGATTTGTGCGGGTCAGCTAGTCTAATATATTATTTTTCTAGCCTGTTTTCGGTTACCACGCCTGAACTTCATTGATTCTTAATCAAATTCCGTGATTTAGCCCTCATTTTAAAGCTTATTGTCCCGACCATTGACGTAAAATAGACCAACTGCCTAGAAGTTTTTTCCTGTCAAAGTTTTTCCCTGTTTTTATTACACATTACCTAAAGGAATAGCAGCAAGAACTAAGAGACAGTGGCCCAATTGGATAGAGGGATGTGCTAAAAACATGAAGATTGTAGATTCTATTCTGCTATGGGTTTTTTCGCATTTGATTGTTTTTTTTTTTTTTTTTTTCACCCATTAATTTTGATCCAAATTTCCAATCTAATCGCATTGTAAGATTTTAAACTACAGCTATACTGTTGCATTAAAACCGGAAAAGAAAATTTTTATTTTAGTATAGTAATTTAGCATGAATAATGTTTCTTAAAGGTATTTTTACTTGTTCTTGTTGTTCCCATAATACTTCCAAAAACTATGAAAATTACATTTTAGTTTCTTTTAAACCTACCAAATATGATAATTATCTTTGTGCCTGTTTTTAGAGAAATTAGTTTTAAAAAATCTTAATTTTTGAATTACCACTGTCAAGTGTGAATGCTTTGACGGGTCACCTAGAGTTATATATTAATGTAAAAATCACAATATTCGCAAGCAAAAAATAAAAAAGTAAGATATTCTAGGTTGATGATGACTTTATGGCAGTGCTTAAGGGAAATACAAAAGTTATAACCAATAACTCTAAACCCAGCTAGGCTGATATTAGTCAATTTACCAATCTCCCAAAAAGATCAAGAGCTCTTGTAAAACTATTCAGCTCAATGTGCAACTAACAAATGTATCCAGTAAACTATCCTAAAGGCCTGCAATTTTATTCAAGTAATATTTTCCCACAGTTTCAAGTATGAGTTTCTAAAAGTGTGAAACAATCTTTCCTGGTTGTGCTATTTATGCATGCATTTTGCCGATCAACGTCCTGTTATTGTTAATTTATAATCACTACATTATCTATGCTGCCTCCATGACTTAAACTGAAACACTTGACTTTAACTCAAACATCATTGAATCGCCTACCCCACTAAACTGATCGCTTACAAATCTGATCTAAATCCTCTTAAAGTTTTTTGACTCATTCTTCAGTCAGCAATCTCTATGACGTTGACATCCATTGCAACAATATTGATGTTTCCAGAAATCCCTACTCTAATATCACTTATGGAAAAAGTACACAACAATGGTCTAAAATAGGTGGTTTTGTATCACCACACAAGACCTCTAGTCCATTGAGAAAAAATATCTCCAATTACTACCATTGCTTTCCAGTCTGCCAGTTTAAAATCCAAATAAATTTTCTCTCCTGATCCAGTATTATTCAATTTGCCTAGAAGAGCAACATTTTTTGAAATTCGATGTAAATTACATCTACACACTTATTGTTATCTAAATGAATAAATAGAAATGCAGTAGCCTCATAGAAATGCAGTAAATAAAATGTAAGTAGTTGTTCAGCTTTATTGCCAGGAATTCTAGATTTTGTATTAATGGGTATCATTTTGTTTTCTGTTCCAATAATGTACATATATTGAAAGTTAAAACTGCTCAACTTGTCTTAATCCTCTTATATATCTAAAGTAAATTATTTTAGGAAATTAGTTACTAGAAAATTTTAACTAGAATTTTACTTTAAGTTTCCTATGAATTCACTCTGAAAAATCGGGCAATATTTTGTACCTTGTTTTTTTATTCAAGTGTATTTCAATCATTTAATGTATTTTGTGAAATAAATTTAAAAGATAAACATGTTTTCTTCCCAAGTAATGGCTGAATTTTGAACATGAACTGAAAAATAACACATAGATGAAAAAAATTAATATTAATTATAAAATCCAAACTTTTAGAAAGGTTTTGCATATATTTTCAAACTTCGATATAGATCATAAAAATTTTCTTTGTTAGTTGTTGTAAAAACGTTAAGTGCCTCATTGTTATCCCTCTTTTCCCAACTAGATGAATTAAACATAATTTTTAAGCATTCATTAGGATAATTTTGCCATCTACACCGTAGTATGGTTTTTCTCTCCTAGTATGTTGAAAGTTTTAGTTTACAGGTTGTGTAAACTGAACTATATAACTGGAGCCTTTTCTTTTAAATCCACTATCAGCGTAAATCGAACAGTATTCTGAATCAAAATTTCTATTTATTTCCTGTTTTTATCTTCATTTGCTTTACTGTACCATTACCCTAGCGTAAAATATAAAGAAAAAATAGTTTTATATATAAATGCGACAACCAGCAACAGACTCTGTGCCCAACTGGGTTGGTCCTAGTCAAATTATAGACCCCAAAAGTCACTTTTTCGAAAAAATGCCTATTTTGTCACTTTTTTAAAAAATTCCTAACAAAGTAACAAATTCCATTAAACTTTTCTTATGAACACCAAAAATATGCTCAGTATCTGGACACTGCAAGAACAAGAAAAATAAAGTTGGATTCCGGGAGTATACACATACTCATAGCCTTCCCTACTAGAGATAAAACTGAAAGTATCCCTAATGAATTGGGAAAAAAAGCTCTTAATTATTGATTTTTGCTTCTACCTCAAAGTTAGCATCTAGACTGTCATTACTGGAGCTGGGAATAAGTGCAAATGCATATGGCATTGCATTTTTTACTTTTTTGATGCTAGATTGCATGTAAATGCATGAAAACTGCAAATTTTTAAAATACAGCCCATTATTGCATTTTTAGAAGCTCTAATATATTTTTTTTTCCTTTAAAAAAGTTTTTTTTTTGTTATTCATTAAAAAAAAAAAAAGATTTTAGCTACACATGTAAACTTCCAAAAAAGCATGAATCTCAAAAGAAAGGAAGTGTGGATTTTTATACATGTGAAAAGTTTGATTTCCGATTTCAAAACAATAGAAGTTGAGATGAGACTGTCGAATCCTTTTAATAATGTTAAGTTTGTTTTCGAAAATGGAGAGGATATTTGCAACTTTAGAAATGATAGTAAATTTCAAAATGCAATGTCCAACTAAAGAAAACTGGAAGAACATGTTATGTGTTGTGTCCATTATCTGCATATATACTTGTTTTAAAAATACGTAAGTATAAAGGGCAATCTTTTCATTCAGATGTGACAACTTTTTCTATGTAAGTAAAAAAGTTACAAGTGCATTTTTAAAGTGCTTTTAGTGCATATTTACATGCATATTTCAAAGATTTTTTTAGTGCATAAAATATGTCTCTCCTCATTAACTCACTTTGTGTATTAATATTGAAAGTGGGCTTTTCATTTTGTGGCTGAATTCTTAGTGAGTACAGGGCTACCAAATGGGTCTGTTTTCCCCGCCAAAGTCCGTTTCTTAGAGTAGTCTGTTTTAGACCGCTTTCTTATGGTTTGGTCTGATTGTCTGCTTTTATCTTATTTTACTTAGAAATCAACTTTTCTATGTTTTTATTGTGTGTGTGTGTGCGTGCGTGCGCGCGCACGTTAAGAGATAATGTGTGCTGATCTCTTTTGTGCCGAAGTCGTGTTCACATTTGTCTAAACATGAAGTGCATCAATCCTATTGAACCTGATATTCTCAAATTATTTTGCTTCAGATTGGCATTATAATTCCTCCTACAAATATCACAGCATGAAAATTCTGCAAACGGAGATGTTATGGGGAGGAGTTACGAGGTCAAATCAAAACAGAATGTTACCAATAATTTCTGGGACACATTCCCAATTTTTGAGAATGTGGATGGACTTTCCAACTTCCCCTTCCCTCAGAAGGAGGACGCTAATAAGAATGATGTTGAACCCTTTTTGTGAATGAAATCCAAAGCAGTTTTGTGTCGTGTGCGCCATTTTTTCACATTACAAGCACATGTGTTAGTAAATATTCAATTTCGATTTCTGGACAGTGTTCATCAACTAGAAAATATTTTCTCCATTTCTTTCTTTTTTCAGAAGAAAGTCGTTGTACTGTAATTGAAAACACTAAGCGATTTATCGCGAACGTATGTCGCACATGTCCAGGGACGTAACTAGAGGGGGCAGACAGGGCTCGTGCCCCAGGCGCCATATTTGTCTCGACGGTCTCTACGGCCCTGGGTTAAGGGGAAAATCCTTGCAGTGTTCCTCTGATTTAGGAGATGGAGCCAAGTAGCCCCCTACCTGTCTCTAGTAAAATCATTCATTATAGGCGGACATCGACTTTAGCTATCACAACGGATTTATTTCTTGTCTCTTCTAACATTGCCTTATTTCCTCTATGATATTCATATAATACAGATCTCCTAATATGTCTAAAAAACCATCTGGTGCACAAAACAGGCAAAGAACTAAAGTGCAGGAAAAATAAATTTTATCTGCTTGAAACTCTTACTTGTAATGGTTTACATACATTTTAGGCTTAAAATAGTTCTCTGTTGCCATATTTATTAAGTTACTTAATGTCCTGTTTATGGGATATTTTGCAGAGATGTAAGCAAAATACGACCTTATTTGACTTTACTTTTGCAAAGTAACATTACAAAAGGCATCTCTGATCAATTTTAAGCAAATCATTTTAAAATACCGTATTTTATGAAAGAAACGCCGCACCCTGTCCAATCGCCGCGCTAGCAATGATGAGTACAGAGTATGGTTATGTGATGCAAAAGGACTGCTTATGTGGTTGCAATAATAAGAAAAACATTTGCAAATTTACATTTATAGCAACATTAAAATATTTACAGCACTTATCAGCACACAAAACAAATCTAAACAAAAAAGATTTTCAAAAGTATACACTACAGCACGCTTTAGCGGGTCGCATTTGCTCTTTTGAACCCGAAAAGTTATTCAAAACAGTCAAAATTGCTGGATTCCGCATCCGAATGGAAGAGCGAAAGAAATTCATCTTCCAACTCTACATTGTTTTCATTCGATTCAGATTCATCATCTGATATATAGTCGATGATTTCCGGCACATTTTCTGCCATTATTCCCGCTTGTGTGAACCCTCCTTTAATGGTGTTCGGCGAAACTTCTTGCCACGCTATCGAGACTCATTTTGCTACTTCTGCATACAGGGGTCAATCTAGAGAGAAATTAGGTCTGTTAAAGGACCCTTCACAAAATTCAGGCACTCAAAAAAGTAGGGGAAAGTGGTAATGAATGGGCCACTTTTTGGTTTTGAATTTTTGTAATTTTTTCTAACACTTTGTTTTAACTCTAAATTGGTGTTTTAATTCCTTTACTTATCTGGCTATCTAAAAAAGTCATAAAAGTTGGATTAGCACCTGTCTATAATGAATTATAATAGAAAATAAAAATTTTGAAATTTGGCCCATTCAACCCCATCTATGGGGTTGAATGGGCCATCAAAGGTAATGAATGGGCCACTAAATGAATTCAATGAAAACATGTGGATTTAATCTTTTATTTGCTGGATATGACAAAATAAATGTAGCACTTGATATGATGATACAAAATCATACTGATTTAAAATTATATAAACATCAAAACTGATGCAATGAAAATAAAACTGATGCATACCAATTGTAGCAGAAAAATTACTAAATAATGAGAATGTAAGAAATAAATAACATCAAATATATATAAAAAAAATAACAGACAATACACACTATGATTTTACAAAATTGATATATTTCAAAAATAATATTAAAAATCACTTTCAAAAACTTCATCATTTTCACTTGTCAAAATTCAATTTTTTTTTTAAAATTTACTAGACATCGGGAATAAGAAATATCTAACTTAAGTTGCCAAGAAAGAAAATGAAATTGTACTGTGAGGAATATAATATGAAGGAGAGAGGGGGGCTTTTTCAAGCCACGAACTGCGACCAGAGGTCTATTGTAGCATAGGAATATAATATAGATCTGCAAATTATATTTAGAAGTTACTACAAACCTATTTTGACGACAGTAATCTTTATCTATGACAGTCAGTTGTGTTTCATATTAATGCGAAAATCCGAAGAAAAGGAAGAAAAACAATATTTAGGTGGCCCATTCATTACCATGACATAGTGGCCCATTCAGCCCCACATACACTTTTGGAATACATTTAGTTTTTTTGAGTTCATTGAATTTAGATAACATCAAAATACACCTTAAGATTAGTTTATAGATATGGAAAGACTAGCTTATACATATGTATGCAGTAAAATACTTGGTACATTTTAGCTAGGAAATGTTTTACTAAAAAGGGAAAAACTTACTTTTCAGTCAGATTCTTAACCATGCTACTCTAGTTTGAAAATGGCTCAGCGCAAACGAATGAAAATTGGATGAGTTTAGTAGAACAAATAGCTACATCTATTGGTGGCATCAAAAAAAAATTCATGCAAATACTTTTTCATATTTTGTTAGTGGCCCATTCATTACCACTCTCCCCTACCCTTCACAAAAGTCAGTCACTCAAAAAAGGAACCTTCACAAAATTCAGAAACTCAAAAAAGGATTCTTCACAAAATTCAGTCTTTCAAAAATGGACCTTTCACAAAAATCCCACACTCAAAACTGACTCTTCACAGAAATCCGAGTTTACGGAACGATAGGGAATATTTTTTGTTGTAACTATTTTTCACAAAATTAAGAATTAGTTTTTACAAAGTTCTGAACTATTTTTCACAAAATTCCAAAAACAGGACCTCGGTCAAATATCCTGGATTGAACCCTGGCATACGACGCCCTCCTCAAGTTTCCGGCTTTCGTATAAGACGCATTGACAGCCATCCAACTCTCCCACTGCTTTCGCACATGGCATTTAAAGCTGCGGTTGACTGTTAAATCCAGGGGCTGTAGGAGCTTCGTTAACCCTCCTGGGATAACAGCATGCGAGGCAGAAGCCTGCTTTGCATGTTCTTTCACTGATTCCATTAGATGAGATTTAAAGGAATCAAAAATAAGCAGTCCCTTGGGTTCAAAAAAGGCCCCCTTGCGCTTGCGCCACACTTCGGTTATCCAGCCTTAACGCTTTCGTTCATCCAGCCTTTTTCGTTCCACTGGATAACCACATTCTTTGGGAAGTTTTCTTTAGGAATAGTCTTCCGCTTGAAAATAATTAGCAGATTTAACTTTGTCCCATCGGCTGCACACGCAAGCACACAAGTAAAGGACTTTTCCTGTCCGGTCGTGACAACTCCCACAGATTTTTCCCCTGTTTTGTTGACTGTCCGATTGGGAGGACAGTCAAACGACAAAGGGACTTCGTCCATTCACTTGAGAACATTTAAACCTTTTGTCGGCAACCTGTCGATGGACAAAGTCCAGAACTGATTTTTTTTTTTTTTTTGCCTCCCAGTCTTGGGGCAATATCTGCCCAACAGTTGTTCCTTGTCGTACGGACAACTTCTTCCGGTACATGAAGTGATGGCACCAGTTTGGGTTGCCGTTAAAATGGGGAATGTTCATGTCGGCAGCCATCCGTCTCGCTTGTATTCATATGTGTACAGTGCACATAGGGCAACCTTTTTTCCCTTTGCTGCAAAATTCACTGCTCCAGTCTATCCTCCAAAACGGGCCACCTTGTGATGCCGCCTCTTCTAGCTCGTTTAGTTTTAGGCATCTCTTGGAGCGCTGACTTTTCAGATTGCCAACGGTGTATGCACCGCTCATCTACCCTAAGTTCTCTTCCCGCAGCACGATTTCCCAGGCCTTCCTCTTTCTCAATGGTCTGAAGTTAAATGCCGCGGTGCAGCTCAGGTGACGTATCGTGGCCATGATAGAATCACCAACCCTAATAGCACAATGTGTCACGGATAAGTCACAGTGACGTCATTGCGAGTCACAAGCGTCAGTCACACCGTGACTCAATTGTGACGACGCACAAAAGTCACATTGTGACTCGTTTGCGACATTTGCGTGTGACTTCACTACAACGTCGCTGTGACAGCTGAATTGTGACCGGTCACAATGTAATGTTGTGGAGACGTCACATTGTGACCTTAATGTGAATTTTCATTAAAATATTTTTTTACCGATTGAAGACCGAATGAATAATACCAAATTAATAATTTTACGTTACAAAATCAGTGAAAAAAATTTTTTAAGAGCCTCAATCACTTTCTAACAGATAGCAGTAACAAAAGCAACCAAGTGACAACCACTTGCGAATGTCAATCCGTGATGACGTCAAAATTGCAGTGACGGCCCTTACAACGTCAATACAATTTTGGACAATTTGTGACTATTCCGTGACAACATGACACAGTCACGGAAACCGTTGTCGTGTAATTGTGTATTTGATGCGACGTTTTGATAGTGATGCGATCAGTTTGTATCGGTTATGCGGCTTCTCATCATTGTCACTATCAAATTTCTTTACTTACTTGTGACCTTTAAATGACGTCGCTGTAAAGCCCTGTAGTGATTTACAGCAGATGCGAAAACGGGGTATGATTATGAATAGCACAGTGACAAAAATAAGACGCTTTTGTGACTCGGGTACATCACAAGTAAAGTCCGAAAGAGGTGGCTGCAACTTACGAATGAAAATTCGCGGCGACATCACAAGTGCGATGTTGCAGTGACGACGCCTGGTAGCACGAAGGCAGTCGATGTCACTTAGTGCTGGTTTTGCGCCTTATTTGTGACTTTTAAATGAAATTCTTCAAAGCATTATTGCGATTTAAAAAAGTCGCCTACCTAGTTACCTAGCCCGCTGATTTAACCAGCTCCTATGGACTCCTTACCTGGGAAGCAACCCAACCACTTGGACACTGGTCGAACTGTTGGTTGCTTTGTCCAACAGGGAATTTCACTCTTTCCTAGATTCCTCATTATTACTACGGCCTACATCGTTTGTTCCCACCCATAGAGTTACCATATCCTCCTTATCAAATGTCCCTTTCTTCTCTGCAACCTTATTTACATCTCTCACCCGAGCCCTTGGTAAACAACACTTAGCCACCTTACGTTTTACCCTCCCGATTGAATTTCCCACCTCTCGCACCATAGAGTCCCCCAATATTACTCCCTTCGTCTCCCAGTCTGTCTCCTTACTGCTAACTTCCCCCTTCACCTCTGAAATAATCCCACTAACTAACTCACAGCTAATGCCCACATTATTTTTAGTAACTCCCCCCTTTCCATCTGGAGTGTTTACCTCATCTGTCCCACAACCTAGGGCTATTTGGGCCTGCAGAATGGTCATCCTATTTTTTAAGTCCAGGAGCTCAGCACACTTAGTGCAAATGAAATCATCCTCAGAAATGGACTCCTCTTTTCCTTCATACAGGCAGAACATCTGACAAAGATCGCAAGAAATCCACCTGTTCCCCTTCCCACTCTTAACACCTTTCAAAATACATATAACACCCATACTAACCAGAATGATCCACTTATACAAAAGCAATACAAAAAAACAAAAGTGCAAAATTTTAAGAATAACTACTAATAATTAAAAAAGGAAATCATTATGAGTTAGAGATACAAAGAATGCAGATAACTAAGACAGCAGTAAATAAAAATAAACTAAAATGCTACACCCAACAAAGCACACAGACTTAACAACAAAGGAATCACCACATTTTAGGCTTAGCTATTAACGACAATGCGGAGCGTGGCATGGCCCTTGTTATAGCATTTGTTAAGACTATCACTAACGACAAAAAACAAAGACGGTGTCTTCTTCAAGTGGTACAGGAACACAGAAAAGGTTTCAAAGTTGTAAAAAAGTAACCTTAAAAAGTATTGCAAGAATTGTCGAGCGAATTGCTATATATTTAATGTATTTAAATTTGTTTTTTATATTTTTTCCGTATTTGATTAGTTTTCATACTTTTCTGCATTTCATTGGTTTCTCAGATATATGTAGTTCATTTTGTGATTGCATGCTTTTTTTCTTCAGAGACATAAAAAAGCGATGAAGTAACTTTATTATTATTTACGTTCGCATTTGTGCCACTATCACAAAATTTGAAGTACTCCTAAATATTAACGGACCCTTCACAAAAATACGATCGATCAAAACGGACCCTTCACAAAAATACGATCAAGCAAAATTACCTTTCACAAAATGCTAATCAAACAAGACGGACATTTCACACATTATTCATTCAAGAAGTAAATCTGAAATCAAAATAACGCATAGCATATTTCTGTGTAAAAGCCCACAACTTTTGGGCCTTTTCTGAAGTTAAAGAAACGAATCGCTTATCCGACAATTTTGCGAAAAAAAAAAGTCGGCACTTCCCGCCTGCAATACTTTGGGCAAGCGATAAATCTTCAATGTAAAATGCAGTACTTTTTGTTCGTTTTTTTTAAAGAAATAAAAACTTAAAAAAGGTAGTTGTTTTGTTTTACTAGTTCTGCTTGTTTGATTCATCATATGCAAATCAAAATGGCTTGCTGCGATGTTGTTGTTATAGATTTCTCTTGAAATGCAGAGTGAGGATTTTTCTCAATGCTCTTGACTTAAACAAAAAGGAAATAATAATTATAGCAATTATCTGTGAAATGAACTTAGAACTGTTAACAGATAGTTAGGATTAGAGAAAAATATGGGATTGCTTCTGGTAGAGTGATCAGCTATTTTAAATTCTCGCCATCTGATGTTTTTGGTGCGATGTTTTGACCTTATTTTGGCAGAAAATTATCTGGATTTTTTTTTTTTTTTTTTTTGCTTACAAGGGTTGTGTTTTGGTTACATTCAGGAAAGAATATTTTTTCGTCTGTTAATATTGGAAGTCCGGTGTTGTCTGCTTTGCTACGTCTCCCTACCGAATTTTTTCCTCCGAATTTTCGGCGTATATGTCGGGATAATTTAATGACATTCATCAAATAAACCTGTTAAAATGTAATTCTAAAATTATTTGACTTTAATAAATTATTAACTTACCGTTTTTATACTTCTTTCATTTTGAAAAATGTGATCTATGCATCTGATATGAAAATTGAATTTTACTTTTTTTTTCAAGCTAATTACTCTTTATTAGGAGGCAAATAAATAAAAATTTGCTTTATATTTTTTGTTCAGATCACTATTTTAACTTTTTTAAAGCAAAATTAACTGATGTTTTATGAGTCTAAATGTGTGTGTGGTTAAATGCTGAATTCATGGTTTCTTTTTATTTTTGCATTAATTGTGTAAACAGATATTCATAATATGTTTATCATAGACCTTTAAAATTCAATTGTAAAAAAAAAAAAAAAAAAAAAAAAAGAAATCAATTCGTTTAGATTCCATTCTTATGCTTTTGATGCTATTACTTTGAAAACTGCAATCTCTTTTCATCCGCTACAGGAATTGGATTTTTCGCATTTTTGATGTTTAATACGCTTTCTAAAGAGGAAAATAAATAAAATGTATTTTTATTTTTTATTAAATAAAAAAAAAAATTGCAATTTTTTTAATTGTTGATTTTTTACAAAATTATTTGATTTTTCACAAAATTATTTAGTTCTTCACAAAAAACGGACCCTGTGAAAAATCCTGGACAGACCCCTGATATAGTAGCACAAAATAAGAGGGTAAGACGCACAAAAATAAAGTTTTTTTTCCATACATTTCTGAATCACCTTTATATATATATATGTATGTATGCATGCATAAATATATGTATATATATCAGCCATGTTCTGTGATCGAATGCCCAGGGTAGGAGATGAGATGATTTAGGGAATAGTAATACATATGTTTAAAAACATAAATGATGTTAACCGTAATAAACCAGTACTAATATGAATGATCTTTCTCCAGTATAAACATATGTACAAAGATATTCATTTAATTCTTCAGAAAATCCACTTTTCTTTCTTTCTGTGTGATAAAAATATCCAATTTTTAAAAAAATATTGAAAGTATGGTTTTGTTTCAATTTGTTTACATCCTTTTTCTATGATCAAAACAAGAGATGGAAGTCATTTTGTCTTTCTATTCCTTGTGTAGCTCTTAATTATTTTTATGGCAGAAAATGTTTACTTTAACAGTTTTGGTAAAGTAAAATTAATTGTGGCCTGCATAATCAAAATTAATTACAACAACTTAAGTTTCTGCAAACAGTTGGCTCAGTTAATCTTTCAAAACTAATCAAGCACATTATTAATACATTTTTAACAAAAATGTGTGCATATGAATATTTGCAAAATATGCTATCAGTCTTATAATGTTAAAAAAAGTTTCAGTAATTCTTTGCCAAACTGTTGAATGCATCTGTATCAACTCCAAAAGCTGATTTTTGAAATTGAAATTTGCTCTCGTAAATAACAAATTTTTCAATACTGTAGCTTTTCTTTGTACAGGCATGAAAGTTTTCCGCTTAAACGCGGAAATCCGCTTTTTTGAAAGCTCTCAGCAGTTTCTGAGATTGATGCAAATCCCTCGAGAACTCGTGACAGGAAATGGGGGGGGGGGCTATAAACCCGACTATAAATCACTAATTTATCAATTATTTTTGTACCAATTATTTTTTATTTTGATAAATTCTCTAAAATATCATTTGTCATGTCTGATTATCCAGTGGTAGATCTTCAAAATTGCTTGATATTTTTATAAATGATTTTCCGCCTGCTACATAAATGAAACTGTCATGTGAAAACAGAGTGTATTTTATGAATTTACAGTATTCAAAATTCTGAACAAAGTTATTTTTCTTTACATAAATTGGTAATTATGAAAATAATTGATTTTGAAACCCTTGACTTAGTGCGAAATAAATATTTCCAGAAATGAAAGTAAGATTTTGTTTTTCGGTTGTGTACTTTTATTTGTACATGAAACATTTTTAAGGCATTTAATAATGTCTGCAACCTCATCTTACATGGTATATGCGTTCGGTGGCGTTAATTTAGCTCCTGCGAAAAGTTCAGCTTTTTTTGTCAACTGGCACTTTCATGCCAGTTTGTAAGTCTTTTTTTTTTTTTTCTGTTATTAAATTAAAACGGAACAAGTATCCTACATAATGAAACATTTGAAAACTACGAAAACATTTGATAACAGAAAACATGAATTGAGACCCCAAAACGATTGAGAATTTTGCTAACGCTCAGCGCATGGCGTCCAGCAGAGACAGAGAGTAGCCTACAAAATTAACATTGAGCAGTAGGGTGGAGCGAAAAAAATGAATTTTTGATTTTCGTAAACGGGTACCTTTCATTTACTGTGAATGAGGATAAATAACAATTCTGTAAAATATTTCACTTTTGCGACGTCATCTTTAGTCTGCGCATTTCGCCTAAAGTTTTGAAATTTTTGAATTTTTTTGGATTTTTCAAAATTTTTAAAAAAATATTGCAAATGATAAAACTAGTGACGGGTGGTTATTAAATGGAAGAAAAAGGTTTGAAATATACAAAGAATTTTTTAAAACCATTTTAGATTATTATTTCAGTTCGTGCATTGCGCTCAAAGTTCATCAAATTTCCCAAAATTTCTGATATTTTCGACCATTTTTAACTCAGTATTCCTCTTAATATTCACTTGATGTGTCTTCAAACTTGTTTTTATTCATTTTGTTATTACTTTGAACCCTGCAACTCTTCGCTAGCTCATGTGGAACTACCCAGGACTCACCACGAGGAGGTGACCGCACTTCTAGTCCTACACGTGAACCCTTCCTTCCAACCAATGCAAGCACGTATTTATATTTCTTAGAAACGTCTTTCACAGTTAAATTGTTCCTTTGTGTCGTAAATTGATCAAATATTTCTGTCAGATATCCTCGTTTTTACTAAACTTTTTCTTTTCCTGTGATTACATACCAATTTTGAAGAGCTTGTGACCTATTTGACAGCTCTTTCAACTGATTGAGTCTTGAATGGAAGTTTAAAAAGAGCGCATTCAGAAATCATATTTAAATTCTCAGCTTCCGTAATCTTTTTAAATATTGTGTTGTTAAATTACCTGTAAAAGGCAGCTTTGTAATTTCCACATCATGGCTGGAAATCATATCGATGTATACTGACTTTTGATTTATGTATGTAATGTATGAAAATAGATTTTTGTCTATTTTTTGGGATCTGAAGCGTTCTCACTTGTTTGCTTGTTTGTTTTCTAGATTGAGCGTTTATAATACGATATAAAACAAGTTTCTTCATATGCTGTCTCTTATGAACTAACCAGATTATTTCCCGGCGTTGCCCGGGTGCTTATTAATACAACATAGCTCTAAAAAATATTTGAATGAATTCTATCCACATGGGAATATAAAAACTTATTTCATGCTAAAAAGAAATAGTTGAGCCTTAAATGGATAATTCATTGTCGATCGTAATCTTTGTAGGAAAATACTCCTATTTAAATGTGTTACATTTTATCAATTTGTGTGCTTAAAGTCTTATCTCTATTACTCTATCTATTCAAAATTATAAGAAAATGGTCATTTTGCGACAAAAAATTTGAATTTTGGGCTTTTTGGATTTTTTTAAATTTCAAAACCCCTGCCTATATGAATTCTAATTCATCAGGGAACCTCTGTGCCAAGTTTGTTGAAAATCCGACGAAAACTGGATTTGTATAAGGAACAAACATACATACATTTGATAACAGCATATTTCTTGGGTGCAAAGTACACATTGTTTTGAATAGATGTGAATACAATTTTCTGCTTTTTCCCGGAGAGATAATCTTTAAAATCTCACACGAATTCATAGCTAAATTAGTAACGTCTGTACTTCATCCTAAAAGAGCAAGGACACTTTTACCCGCGAAAGTTATGAACTCTTTTAAAAATTATAGTCTAAAGATTGTTTGCTGTAGTCAACATTTGACTAGGAAAAGCTTTTTGGACTTCTGTTTCACATTTTTTTTGAATATTTTCCCAGTCAAAACTGCCTTGCTCATCTCATGCAGTTACTGTTGATCAGTACTTGAACCATTTTTATTGTCAAAATCAATCTGATCAATGACAAATGCTATAGGTTCATATTGAACTGATTTGAAAGAATAACATGTTTAGCTTCGTCTAACAGGCCTGAAAATCACTTTGTCCACTGGTAGGTCCATCTAGCTTTTGTAAAAATGCAGCAAATTAAGTTCATTGGCAAATGTTCCATCACAGAAGTCTACCCAATTTTTCTTCCAGTTTCCATATTACACCTTTATTTTCCTGGCTTTGTAGTGTATCCATCAAAACCAATGCAAACAATTTCCTACTCAAAGAAACAATTTATTGTTTCTGACTTGTCTAAGAAATGTAAATGTGTGCTCTCATCGGTTGGAAGCAAGGGGAGCGCGAGTGGCATCCAAAGTGCGGCCACTTCCTCGTGGTGAGTCCTGCGTAATTTCAATGAGCAAGCATAGAGTTGAGTAGTTCAAAGAAACAACAAAATGATTAAGAAAATGTTTTGAAGGCACTTTTAGTAAATATTGAGAGGAAATATTGAATTATAAAATTTCTGCTAATATTGAAAATATCGGAAATTTCTGAAAATTTGATGAAATTTGGGCCTAATGCGCAGACTGAAATTATAATCTGAAATAATTTTTAAAAATTTCTTGTATATTTCAAACCTTTTTCTTCCATTTAACAACCACCTGTTACTAGTTTTA
>JAXGGA010014523.1:0-31851 GCA_038373865.1 Uloborus plumipes
AAAATTTTCAAATACTATTATTTAACCCCCGACACACAAAAGAAGGAGGGTTATGTGTTTGACGTGCATGTGTAAATGTGTATTTATCTATCTGTGGCACTCTGCAGCCTAAACGGATGAACCAATTTTGATTTTTTTTTTTTTTTTTCGAAAGGGGAGTTGATCTAGAATGTTCTTAGTCTAGGTTGCGTCTTCGGATGGTATTAATTAACGAAGATATTAATTAAAAACCTTTGAAAGGTATTTCGGGATTTTAGCAGTGAAAACATACTTCAAAACTTAAAAAAATAGCACCAAATGAAAGAGAAAAATTTTCTGCGTCTGATACGATGTAATTGGATCTTCCATGTTCTATAGAACGCGAGTTAATGCGTTTTTTAACAACTGCAGCTTAGCCTATATTCACGCGATCGGAACCGTTATCATTGTTGGCAGACAAGGAAAGCAAACTCTTATAATTTGTTAAAATGTTTATCAGTTGCCAGTTTCTAATTTTTACCAAATAAAATACTTGTAATTGATTTTATAGTTTAAGGCTTTTCTTTAGTCGGTTTTTTTTTAATTTTTAATTAGAGTTTGTTTTAATATGTAATTAAATAATTTATTATCCTTTCTCTGCAAACGCATGTTACGAAAATGTTCGGAAGGGAAAACTAAGAAAAAAAAAGGAGACTCTAAGAGGAACAAAAATATATAAACTAAATATGTCAACCAGTCAGAAATTAGGGGCCCGGCTTAAATTCGGAGTAGTATATGTTTTTAAGTTTTATGGGAAAGGGGCATTTAGACCAAACCTGCACGGGACCCACTGTGGCTCTCGACGGCCCTAGAGGAAAGTGCTGCATAAAGCATACTATTTTTCAGCAAAATGTCAGCCAACTTCGTTTTAGTGAAGTTAAATTTGAAAAAAAAAAAAAAGAAACATTTGTAGTGTGAAAGTTAAGCTACGATGATGAAAAAAAAATCAAAATAAAAAAAGTTTTTTTCCCCTAATGTAAATATATATATATATATATATTTTAAAGAAAGATCTGAAAATATTATTTAGGGGTATTCGAGAATCTGTATTGTTAATGGGGGGGGGGGGGGGTTAACATCTTAGGGCCTCTGAAATTTGCGTTTGAAATTGTTTTTACTAAAGCGATTTTCTGTTCGTCATAGTCACGAAAACAGAAGTAAAACAAAACTTCATCAAAAGGTTCTTGAGGCATAATTTTTAAACTATAATAAAGGGATAAAGTGATCTAAGGTAATCCTTGTAAAATACCAACTCGGTCCGAAATGTTAAAAGCTTTTTATTTGGTTTGGAGTCGTTGATATTTGAAACAAAAATATTAGGATGAACATAGAAGAGACCAGTAGCGTACATAGACTTCGGCGTCCCCCCCGCATGATTTATTAGTGCGCCCCCCCCCGTAAGATTTAAAGTATGCCCTATCTTAGATTTATGACAAAAAATTAAAAGCTATGATAAGACTTTGTTGAAGAGTATTCTGATATTTAAAATCAAGTTTATTTCAAAATATGAAGTAATGAAAATTGTAATTGCAATGAAAAAGCAGAATTCAGGAAGTTTGCTATAATAGCACAGTTATCGTCCCCCTTTTTAATCCAAAATGGCATAAATCAGTTATTGTGACTTCTCAACAAGGTTCTTTATTTGGATTTTTTTTTTTTTTCAAATTATCTGGCAAATTTCGAGACTGAATAGGAAGAAAGCATTTTTTAAAATAAAGCCTAATGTCTCTTCAGTTTCGTGAAAACACTAATACTAATGCCGTCTCTTCTCAGCAGATTGAGGCATTAGTGCATACCGCCTTGTACAACTACTGTGCATACTCTTATTTTATTATTCGGTAAAATTCTAGTTTCATTCGTTAAATTGAATTCGCCCCCTCCCATAAACTGAGTTCAGGCGCCCTTGATCATAGGAGCTCAATTAGAGGTGGACAGGGGGCATATGTTATGTAGGAGAAGGCAAGGGAGGGTGGAGAAATCATTACGTTATGCATCATATTGTGACGTATCGTTGCAGATTTCATTCGGAACACCTGGAAGTAACATTGAATACGGAGGAAAAAAGTTTTTGTGTTATTATTTCAGAGTGCGCTCCCATACCTTACCAGAGTGCGCCATACCAGAGTGCGCCCCCGCAGCCCCCGCACCGCGGGGGCTGCGGGGGCGCTATGTACGCCGCTGGAAGAGACGTGTACTGTTTTGGCTTTCAACATAAAGAGTGTTTATCATTTGTATTTCGGGTTTAAAAAAAAATAATAACTTAAAAAATTAAAAATTTAAACTTCTCAAATTTCCCACAATGATAACTTTTTATTTGAAATGCAATGCGTGAAAATTTGCATGAATGCTTGCCTAATTTTTGAGACTAATTTCCAATATTCAATGCCACTAATACGCTTTTAGGGGCATTTTAAATACATCTATCTTTCGCCTAACGTTATAAAAATCTCCTAATTTCACGCGTTCTTGTTTTCTTTGGTGCGGAAGCTATGAACCTCTTTCCACATTATGTACTTTCTTTTACCTCATCTTCAACAATAGCCCCCTCCGTCTTACTGCTCCGCGCTTGAAAAGCATCAGTCTCTTTATTAGCTCCCACAAAGTGCAAACGTTTTTAAAGGCCACTCTGACAAACGGAGTGTGATCTTTCAATGTTGATGCGTCCTATTTTCGAGTTGGCAAGGTAGCCAGCAGCCCTTCCCGCCGCTTTTCTTAGCCCCCTTCCCAAACAACCACCAGCTGTGGAGATCTTACCTTCAAAACAGGCAACGAGAAAGTCGACTGGTTAACTCGTAATAAATAAATCTCTCCTCGCCCACATCGCCACTACTAATTCTGGGTCAATGGTTCGTTTGGAAACGGAAACTTGTTTACGCAAGAGCTCCATAAATTGTCTGCTTGGGGATGGAGAAAGTTCTGGACTGACGAAGTAAGAGATTTTGGACTGTTTTGTATTGGTAGCTGTAAGATTTCGGATCAAATTTTAGTGATAACTAGCTGCTTGGCCCGGCGCTGCACGGGCTACCGCTCCGCTGAACAAAACATTAACAAAATTTGAATATTTCATAAAACGGAGCGTCTTATTATTTTTTTTTCTCAAGGTTATTTTATTTTTGCGCTTCCCCGTGTACTTCTTACTATACAGGGTGTCCACTCCTATCGTGGACCAATAGCTAATTTCTAAACCGTTAGAGATACGCATATAGTTCATTTAGGAAAAAATCTCCAAATTACGAAAGGAATTTTGGGTTTATTCAATGTTTTTCAAAAAATCAAATTTTGAAAGAGTTACGAAATTTAAATTTTTATACAGCCCCCCAGTCCTACCAATCCTATTTAGTAAAACATTTTTGACACTGTAACGTTTAAAACTAAAAAAAATCACTGTTCTACCACAAAAATTGACCGAGTTATGACGTTTTGAAAAATCAAGATTTTGCATTATTGAATGACGTCATCGAGGCCATCTTACTCGATGACGTCATGAAACATGACGTCATTAGCTATTGGTCCACGATAGGAGTGGACACCCTGTATATTTATCACATATACGTATCATAGCTTGATGCAATTAAAATAATTTTTAAAAAAATTGTTGTCTTATTAGCATGAGTAAAACCACGAAGCACAGCTATGCCCTATTAAAGGTTTTTGAAGTAACAACTCATATTCATTATAATGCAAAAAATCTCTCATTTTTTGTTCAAGTTTTGTTTTTGTTTTTTGTTCAGAAGTAGCCCGTGCATAGAAAGAAAGACAAATAGCTACTCAGTTTTTAATATGACTTTTCTACTAATAATTATATTTAACAAATTACAAATTGCTCGCGATAAGTGTTACCATGGACGCCCATACTCGAAATTTTAAGGGAGGGGGGGGGAGGGCTCAGCTATATTCCCCATGGTCGAGAAAAATATTTTTCCCACGGAAAGCAATATCAGTGCAAATTTGAGTTATTAAAAGTTGACATTTGAAATAACTTATTCATTAATGGTTGAAAAAGAAATATTTTTACATTTTTGCCAAAAAAAAAAAAAAAAATAGTGCGTTAAGAGCAAGGAAATACTAATTTCTAAGGTTGGGAGGGCGTGAGCCTCACCTGTTCTCCGCCCATATAGGCACTCATGAGTAACTACAGTGACTTGTTAAATTAAGACAGACACACATTTCACAGTGTATCTTCGAACTTTTGATGCAACTATCTAAGTGGTTTAAATTCAAAAGTGGACATAGGGAGGCGATGGGTATTTAGAAGAGAAAACAGTTGTTATAAGAGGGTAGCGAAAATCGAAATTGTAAATATGTACGAAACCGGTTGTTCAGAGTTCAAACAAGCAATTAATCACAAGTTAAGAAAGAAACAATTTGAAGTTCAAGAGCTTCCTCCTTGCACCTCGGATGATCCTAAGAAAGTATTTTGTCATTCATTGTCAGTTTTTTTAAAAAGTATGTCGATGATCTTAGTTAAATGTTTCCCTTCTAATGCTTATCAGTTCACTTTGTAAGGAATTTTATTTATTTATTAATATTTTTAGTTCAAAAGTGATTGGTAATAATTGGTTTATTATGAACATTGTACTTCAAATTAAAATTAGGTACTTATATTTTTAATAATATCGATGTCCATTTGCGCCAACTTATGATTTTTTGGGGGAAGAAAGGGCGGGGGGGGGCGATAGGTGTTAGTCAGCTTCTTGAAGGGGGCGATGAGCTCAAAAAGGTTAGGAAACACTGGTCTAAAGTTTGTCATGTCGCAGAGATTTATAATGCAATTTTCAATTCTGGGTACTACGAAATTTTTTTAAAAAAGTATGTTATACTTTTATTTAGCTGGTTTTAATTTTACGTAAACTTTATATTAATTTACAAGCTTGGTATCTTCAAAGATGAGATTAGAGGAAATTTGTCTACTTTTTTCGCACCAGAAATGCCCAGCTATCTATTTATAGATCCTCAATTATTTCAACTACAAAATACTCTTAGGTCCCTACTCCACATTGACGAAAAGCAGAAAAATAAATCAGGAACGTAAAATGGATTAAATGGTGTTCCTATGAAAAGTACCCGGATTTTCGGTTTCGGTCGCGTTTTCTGCTGATGTGGAGCAGGGCCCTTAGAGAATAAAACTGTCTTTATTCCTTTCATGAAGTATGACATGTAGTTTGAAAAGTTTTTCAAAAATTTTCACTTGAAAATAATCAGCAAAAATCTCTGAGTATCGATCAAATTTTTCTGCTGATTGAAAATAAGTGTAATCAATGGCAGCATATTTTAAGAATTTCCCCGTCTCGAAAAAAAAATTATCAGATGCTTAACTACATAATATTAAACCATCCCAAAGCAATCCGCAAAAACATTAACCCTACATAATTGTTTTGAGCATATTGTAATATACTAAAAAATGAATGTTGTTTTTACAGTATAATACAGGTAATTTTACAGTAATAAACTGTTAAAACTGCTAATTTTACAGTAGTAAACTGTAAAATTGCTAGTTTACAGTAATAAACTAAAATTACTAGTTTTACATTTTATCACTGTGCATTTTAGAGTTTTAAACTGGAACCTCTGCTGCCAGTATTACACTGTTGTTTTTACAGTATAATGCAGCTAATTTTATGATACTATACTAAATTTGCTACTTTTACCGTAACAAACTGTAAAATTGCTAGTTTTACAGTAATAAACTAAAATAGCTAGTTATACAATTGAATCGTTTATTTCGAAAAGGTAACATCTCTATTTTGATCTCCTCTGTCTCTTTAGAAAATTAAACAGCGCACGGTTATATTTTTGAATGTCATAATCAATGGTTATTTGGTAAATTATTGCAGTAAGGGCCATGCTCCATATTGACGTAAAGCAGAAAAATAAAGCAGAAGCGTAAAATGGATTCAATAGTTTTCCTATGGAAAGTACCCGGATTTTCGGTTTCTGCCTTCAGTTTCGGTCGCGTTTTACGCTGATGTGGAGCATGGCCCTAATTGTGTACTTAACTAAAGGCTTTTTTTCATTGATTATGACATTCAAAAATATTACCGTGCGCTGTTTAATTTTCTAAAGAGACAGAGGAGATCAAAATAGAGATGTTACCTTTTCGAAATAAACGATTCAATTTATTACTGCGCTTTTAGTTTTAAACTAAAAACCTCTGATTTCAGTAAAAAACTAAAAACAACATTTTTTTTTGCGGTGCATTTGAGCCTGAATCTACAAAAATTAGTGTAACAAAATCCCGTTGCAACGAACTAAAGACCTACAAATTTTGCTCGTTGCAAGCGGAATTTCCATTTTTTACAATGGGAAAATTTATTATGATATTTCGTTGTATTGGTATTCGTCGTAACGGAATTTCATTTTCTAATTTGTAGCTTTGATATTCTCTTTTATATTACTTTCTTGTTCTTCTACAGCTTTCATGTGCGTAGCCAGAGGGGCAGGGAGAGGCACCTCCGCCCCCCTAGATCATAGTCAGGGTCACCCCAATGGTAGGTCACTGTGACCTCTCAATTTTTTTCTTAGATTTTCTCATTACATGTTGGTATACGTGTGCTTCAAAACTGCAAAAACAACTGAGTAAAAAATATTTGTATTAACAAATCAAATGTGTTAAAATAAAGCCTGACGATTTAATAAGAAAAGGATTAGTTTTGTACAGAGTCTAATTACATGAGCAGTACTTTTCTTTTGCCTGGGAGAATTTAGAATTTTTAGGAGGTCACAGTGACCTCCGAGAATTGGGGTAAATGTGACGGAATAACCCCCGAGAATTCTTGGGAGAATTGGAACTTTTGGGAGGTCACAGTGACCTCCAATTGGAGATGCTCCTGCTTGACCTTCGCTAACGTGAGTCCTAGCTGCGCCCATGCAGTTTGTTTATGATTTTTAAAAAACTTGCACTTCTTGAGGAAACGAAGTTTGCTTTCCAAAATTCAATTTCCAATTTTGCTGGCATTTCATGAATCTTTAATGATGTGCCTATCATATCGCTGCCAGAAATAGTAACAAAAAAAAGATGCACCATGAAGCACAAGGATTTCTTTACGCGCCAGTAACTTATTGCCATCTATTATGTTAGCCAAGGCTGAAAATACCTGTCTTGCATTAGGTGAAATTGATTTCATCTCTCCCTCGGAAGGTCAAAACATTAATTTGTTAACATTTCAGGAATCCTTTACGCTTAACAAAGGCACTTAGGGTGAAGATATTTCCATTATTTGATATGCTCTTCATGGCTAAGTGTTTAATTAGTTTGAACAGTTAGCTATCAATATCGTCAAAAATACGGTCGACTCTCGATATAACGACTCTCTCCGTCCCATATAAACAGGTCATTATGACGAGTAGTCGCTTTAGAGGTAGAATTTTTTAAAAATACACATGCATCGAGCATATTCTATACTTTCCATTAAAATTGGATATTTTTTAAAGATTTCAACTAAGCATTCAAATTATTATTATTTTTTCATCCGAATTAAAAAAAAAAATGGATTCGAGCAAAAAACTATAAAAAATAATAAACAGATTTTAAATTGGAAAATATATAGGAACAAAATTATTGCATACTTTCAAATCATTTATTTTTTGGAAAAAAATTAGAAATAGTTGTTTGATTTTTGCAAAACGTAACTTTGTATTTCAGTTTTGATGATATTTAGTGTCCAGTAAAACATTTTAAAATCATAATAAAATACGAAACATATTTTTATACTAGGAGCTATTGTTGCAACCTTCTTATTCCCCTTTCTTTATATCTGAAGATCATAAATTCTTTCAAGTTGCACTGTACACTGAAAACTCCATGCACTTTGTCCGGAAACAATGGTCAAATTCATTTCAATTTAAAAGTTTAGAAACATGTTCTATTTTGAAAAATGCCGGAAATAAACTAGAATGCAACTTAACTTGACACTGAGCGTCACTACGGGAGGAGCCAATAAGAGCTCACAATCAGTCAGCGATCTCCTCTAATTCGCCAAGCAGGCTGTGACGTTTTATCTAGCTCGTTTTTCATAGGCTAACGTCACGCAAACGTCACGCTGACGTGTTGTTGTCAAGATAGGTTGCAGTGTAGTATAGTGTCCGCTGAATTTGGTCGTTATAATGGATTCGACGACACAGAGAAAGGTCGCTATACCAAAAGTAAATTATCATAGAGTAAAGTTGGGGCTTTTCTCAGTAGTCGTTATATAATAGTCTTTATAATGTGTGGTCGTTAGAACGAGCGTCGAATGTATCATTATTTCAGGAAGTACCTTTCTTTTTTTACCCTTTTGACTCCCATTTACTTATTATATTGTTATTTTTTTTTTACTTAATATGATTTGAAATATCATAACTAGTAGTTTGAACAATACTTATCGCGCTCTTATCTCTCCTTTGAGTATATTTTATGTTTCAGTCTTTGAGACATTTTTGGGCTTCAGATACCTTATTTATACGTTCTGTAAGACCTCTATTTCCGCAACCGTTTGTCCGAAATACATACTTTCAATTGATAAAATGTTCAAAACGAGGGGCAGATTTAAGATGTTGATAGTTTGAAACGGGGGAAAAATGGGGGAAAAAAACGAAATCTATTTTTTTTTAATACCGGCTCTAGGTTCCCTAACTTATATTTAGAGAAATATTATCCATTACAAATAATTCCAACACAGAAGATTTTAAAGACTTGAGATCAAAACCCAAAAGAAGTATTCCATTTCGAAGTTTTAAGGGACCGTGCAGAAAATGAGGCCGGAAAATATCGCCCTTTCAGACGAATAACGGGTTGACAAAGTAAAAAAAAGCAAAACATTTCTATTTTCCATTGCCATTGAAAAATAAATGCTAATGTTATGCAATGATACGTAAAAAACACACTACAAAAGATCTTACTACTGTCTAAAATTTTTTCGTACGACCTCCGCCGCATCTGCGCACGCGCCAAGTCTCTTCGGACTTTCTCGAAATAGGGGGGAAGAGCAACGAGAAAGAAAAAAAGCAAACAAAAGCTGAAGGCATCGGGTAGTGCGAATCCTAAACCTAACTCCCCTTTTTCAGATGGAAGCGTCCGTGGCTGCCAGGCGCGCAAAACGCAAACAGACAGTGTGTTACAATTTGAAAAAGGCCACTGGATGCACACATGCAATTTTAAACATTGATTATGCATTATATTCGCCCCGAAAACGTGTAACTGATTGGATGTGTAACATGGTGTAAGTCACAAAACTGTGTGTTCCATATCTCAGTGAATATTGGTCGTATTTATGTCAAACGTTCTAATTGTTTATTTTTGATATTTTTGATTTTCCCCAACAACAAGTTACATGATCCAGGGTCTGTATGAAAAATTAAATTTGATAATTTTTCCCTGATTTTTTTTTTTTTTTTTTAATTTCAAACTGTTAATGTCTTACTCTGCAAATTATTTTGAGCTGTTTTGCAACTGAAGTATGCCACTACTTCAGAAAAACTGCGAAAGTAAAGGTATTTGTAGATTGAACAGGGACACGCTGTATATTTGTTTATTTACGTATGAAATATCGTAACTAGGAGTTTGAAAAATGCTTATCGTTTTCTTATTAAAAACCTGCCTTCCTGCCGAGTTTTTTCGTGTGTGTGGTGGTAGATTCTGTGTTTTAGTCTCTGAGATATTTCTGACGGAATTTTAAATTTTTATGTCAAAAAATAGAACTGAAGTTCGAATGATTTATAGTTTAAAAATCTGGGTTGTGTGATTATTTTTGTATTAAATAAAAAATAATTAAGTTACATGACAATCACAGGGGTAATAGAAATAGACTTGTCTTTTCTTGGTTCAAGTAATATCAATCCTTCTGAACCGCTCAAAGAAAAGAAAAAAAAATCTTAAATAGTTATTTATCTTACTTGACTATTTTTTCCTTCTCTTTCATGCACTTGCACAAAAATATCACAGTAAAAGCTGTTTATGCGGGAAGTAGGCAACATAAAATAGGAGCAGAAGTTAAAAATGTTCTAGAACACGTACTCTTCTTAAACACACTCAGAACTTATTTTCTAAAAGTTAAAAAAAAAAAAAAAGACTGAGAGTCATTAAAAAAAAAAAAAGTGTAGGAGCTCTACATTTTTCGGAATAGCGTAACTGAGACAGTAACGTGTTTGGAATCATACGTTAACAGTTTGTAAATCCGTCTGGGTTGTAAAAATTAGCCTAAAAAGAAAGAAGAAAAGAAGAATAGGAATAGGACTTGAGTTTCTATGAAAATGAAGCCGTGCTCACACGTATAAGCAAAAATTCCCTTTGTAATTTAGAAGAAAAAGGCCTCTAAATTAATTTTAAATCCCAATATCGGGTTAATAAATCATTTTAAGAGCATTGAACACAGACTATTTAAAATAAACATTTTTGTAAATATTTCTCTGTTTTTCGTCAAATTTTAATAACTAAATAATCTAAATTACAGTTAAAAAAAAAACTAAAAAATACGCTTTTAGAGTTAATTTTTAAAAGATAAAAGTCATATTCTTTACAAATATAAAAGTAATACTGTCGACGCTCGATATAACGACCCACAGAAAAGGTTTTTATTATGAGTGGTCGCTATAAGAGGTAGAACATAACGTACATTGGGATAAAGTTTTGGTTTTCCCACCGGTCGTTATATTGGGATAGTCTTTATAACGAGTGGTCATTATAACGAACGTCGACTGTATACTTAATACAGTACTATCATTAATACTAAAGGCTAAACTATATCTTACGATACTCTGATTTCATTCTGATTTTCAAAACTATTAAATATCCTCTAAGTTTACATGCACTTATAATAATACATAAACTTGAAATATAGTTTAGCCTTTAGTATTAATAATATCATTAAATACTGCTTTTATACTTGCAAAGAACGTGAATGTTATCATTTATTCAGAGTTACATACATACATACAAACAAACAAACCCACAAGTGAAACTAATAAAAGCGTATTAAAAAGTAACATTTTATGCACCATAATAAACTAAATAAATCAAATATGCGTCAAAATATAGGTTTAAAATTTATTGATATTGTATGTAGCGAACGAGAGAACTCAAATCGAGAGGCGATCCGAATGGAAATGTTGACCGTTCTGAGGGTTGGTGAGCGACAGCGTGCAAAGGCGGTTACTCTCTAGTATGCCGCAATGACTCATGTATTTTGTGGTTGAGAAATTCCCGTCCTTAATTTAGTTATTATTACCATTAAATACTTGTTTTAATTTTAAATAGAAATAAAAACTATAATTGAAAAAAAGTAAGGAATTTGGCTATTTTATTTCGTTTGTTACCCCCTTTGCGGCACGTGTTATTATTAAAATTTTTGAACAAAATTTTTACAAGTTATATACTGATCCAAAAAGAAAAGAAATAGGGCGTGAGACATATAAAATGTTAAATTGTTTTTTCACCTGTATGCTAAGGACCACCCTACTGTGCTTACATATACATACATTTTTTTCAGAGATATTATTTTTTGAACACATGAATTTTTAACCCATTAATGCCTAGCGTCCCTTTTTAGGGACGGTCCAAAAAAAGGTTTCTGAATTTCCCCAAAATGAATATTTCAACCAAATAATAGTGTTCAATTAGTACCTTGGTATTGTTTCAATTCGTTATTAACAGATTTCAGCACATAACCATTGTAAAGTGTGTTCTGTAGCAGTTTTAATATGATCTTTATCAAAAATGACATCGTTCACAATCTCAAGGAAAAAAGCTAAGTTTCCAAAGTTATTCCCAGCTTCCCAGTTTATGTTAATTGCTGATTTTATTTCCTCTTATAAAATGTATTTTTAAATATTATATCGTAGGCAGAAAAAAAATTTAAGTAAAAAAAGTATGTACTCTTTGGGGTCTATCGTAACTTTTAAGGGACAATTCTTCTTTCCTTAATAAAAAAATTATTTTTTACATAATATTTTTTTTTCCTGTCCATTAAGCACTGTTTGTAACCAGTATGCAAAATATCTTTGGAAAAAAAAAATCAGGCATTAATGGGTTAAAGAATAAAGGAATATACGCATTGATTTAAAGTAATCTAGGATTCAAGTGAATTTGGCATGCATTTACGGTTATTTTCCCTGAAATTCCATATTTAAAGATATATGTGAATGAAAACTGAACTAAAAATCTCAAAAAAAAAAAAAAAAAAAGACGGGGATGGAGGGTAATGTTAAACATTTGCACGTGATCACCAAATTGATTAAAGTATAGTGAATTTTACTTTTTTATTTTGCTTTATAAAATACAAGTGGATATGCCCAGCGTCGCATGCAACATGCGAAATCCAATCCTCAGCAGCATGATATATTCAAGGGTGAATACTCACGAAAGAAACATTTCTTAACTATTTGAATTGAGAGAAGCCTCAGAAAACCCCGTGAAGCAAAGAAAATATCAAGCGCAAAATTAGCTGTCGAGTGGGAGTTAAGATGAAGCACTAAATAATGATTTTAACGGAGGAAAGCCTTTAAAACAACAGAGATTTTATGTGAAAGTTTCAACTAAAATTGGAATAAAAAAAGAAATATCTGTCAGATTTTTTTCTAATTGATCTCTTAATGCCCAGTGAGGACACAAACAAACAGTGAAATTTCTAGCGAAATTCGATTGGTAGTTTTTGAGTCTATAAAGGATATACATAGGCCCATACATACACTCATTTTTATATACATAGACTAGCTTAATACCCGGCGTTGCCCGGGTGCTTATTAATACAACATAGCATTCAAAAAAGGGGAAAAAAGTTTGAAAGAGTTCTGTTCATGTGGGTATAAAATAATTTGCAGCAATCTGTCTCTTAGGTACAAACTTTGAAAAAAACTAAAATATTACAGAAAGTTGAACGGTTACAGAAAAATAGTCTTATCAAAAGGTGAAAATTAAAGATAAATGTTGTCTGTGCTTTGCCGCGTCCACTGGCATGAAATATATGCACATGGAAGTGAAAAAATTGCATCAATTTCACCCGCCAAATTTAAAATATTAACTTTTCTCTATTTATTGTTCCCACCTACAAAGTAAAAATTATTATAACTCAGAAATAAATCTATTTCTCGTTCTGAAGGCTTATCTCCATTACAGACGTAACTATCGTCTCATTGCGAATTTGAAATTCAAATCCGTGGTTCTTTTTATAAAGTCCACATGAATTATGATTGTTTTTTACTTATTTCAATGCTAAAAGGAAATAGGTGAGCCTTAAATTGAAAATTCATTACTTTAATCGTAATCATTGTTGGAAAATACTCATATTTAAAAATCTTAAATTTCATCAATTTGAATGCTAAAAGGCCTATCTCGATTACAATATAAATAGGCTAGATTCCTATAAAAGGGTCATTTTTTGACAAAAAATTTAAATTTGAGCTTTTTAGATTTTTTAAGATTTCAAGACCCCGCCTATGAGAATTCTAGGGCATCAAGGAACCTCTGTGTCAAGTTTGATGAAAATCTGACGCAAACTGTGGATTTGTACAGAGAATAAGTATATATACATACACTCATTTTTATAGATATAGATTCACGCCTTCCTTGAAAATCTTCTGTGTCCCCCTGGTTGAGGAGAATCCCTGCCTTATTAGTGAATGATTAGTGGTAGAACACAACACTGCTGCGTGTCACATACTAATTTGTGATGTAACAGAGACAGGTTGCATTTTAGAAGCAGATTTAGATTGCTTCAGTATTCGGAAGGATGCTGACCTTGTTCTCTGCATGCCTCTGTGACGCATGATGTTATGTACAGAACATTTCAAACACGTGTAGATTCTTAAATAACTTTCAGAGTATGTTGGAATTGCGACACCGGTTTTTCAATCCGCTTAGTCTTGTCTTTAGTGTACTCAGTTTGGCAAATGTAAGGATTTTATAATCGTGCTGCGATTCTATAAGAATTGATGCGGGATTTTTCAGTGCTAAATTAAAACATGAAAAAATGAGTAGGTAATGATGATTCACATTCTTAAGCAAAACTGAAAAAATAATTGCAACTGTAACGCATTCAAAAAATCTAATATCTTTAAACGAGCAATTCTTGTATATATATATACTAGTTGACCCGGCAAACGTTGTTTTGCCATATAAATAATTTCCTAGTAATTTCTAGTGTAGACAAAAAATAGCTCACTTATTGTAAGTATGTATGTATGTATGGTAGAATGTGTATATTGTATGTATGTAAGAATGTGGTATATGCGTGAAATAAGCATGGAGCGCTGTAAACGATGAGGCAATATAAAAATAACAAAAGGCAAACATTATTTTTAAGTTATTATAATTTATTCCTTAAAATTATATATCATTAATTAAACAATTACGACAGTAACACTATTAAACAATATCTATCTCTTAATGCTATAGCGTGAACAATATTTTTTGTTAGTCCATCTTTAGCTAACACAAACAAACTGGATGGTTTACCCACTCGAGAGCATGCCACGTATAATTGTCCGTGTGAAAAACATGGTGTTCTCAAATCTAAGCCACAAACAGACATCGTTTGACCTTGGGATTTGTTGATAGTCATTGCAAATGCCAATCTAATCGGAAACTGAATACGTTTGAATTGAATTGGCACATCTGTAGGTATAATAGGAATCCGTGGTATGAGTATATTTTCACCTCTGAACTTGCCATTTAAAATCCTGGTTTCGATCACGTTTTTCATTAATTTTTGAATGACTAATCGCGTACCGTTGCACAGCCGGGGCGGGTTCAAATTACGAAGCAAGATAATTGGAGATCCAACCTTTATTTTTTAAAAATTTGTGTCACTTTAATGGTCGTTCACACCCCCCCCCCTCTCGCAGTGAAAAAAAACTTTACACAGCAGATTTTGCCTAATAACTCAACACTCATGGTGTTTGATACATTTTATTTGTTTGTAATGATGTTTTTTGGTCACAACCAATATGAAAATCACAAAAAATAGTTACTTTAATTTTTAACATATATTTATCTTCTTCAGAATTTTTGACTTTTAATTTTACCTTGAATTTGACGTAAATGCAAGGTATAAAATACAGAATTTTATAAAGGTACAAAAATTAACATAATATAATTGATAGTGTATATAATTTTTGAAAAAATAATATAAGTGCCCCAAATCAAAAACCATTTATTGCCACAATCGATTCAAAGCCCCCAAAAATGGCGCAAACGTCCATAAGAAAATTCTACAGCATCGAAGGAACCCATTGCCAATTTTAACAAAGATCCGACCAAAACTGTCATTTTGTACTATAAAAAAATATGGGGTAGATCCCCATGAGGGGATGTACCTGCATAAAGACATTACAATCATTAAAATCATTCAAAAAAAAAAAAACATGCAGCGTTCGAAAAAATCCTTGCGGGCCTGAATTCGATCTCATTCCATCAGGAACTTCAACCTGACGCGCATAACCACTTGACCATCGGGTCGCTCATTGAAGTAAGGATTTACGATAACACATATTGTTTTAAATGACATGAAATGTTAGTTTTTCGATCATAAATTTTTTTCTAGTGAACAAATATCGTCATATGAGTACACGCTACCTAAGTTACACCATCTCCTATCGATAAAAAAAAAAATCGTCCAAATCGGTTCAGTAGATCAGATGTTATGTGCGAACAAAAAAAAAAATTAGTGGTGGACTACCCCTAACATTTAGGGGGATGAAAAATAGATGTTGGCCGATTCTCATAGATACTGGATAAGCACAAAAAATTTCATCAAAATCGGTCAAGCCGTTTCGGAGGAGTATGGCAACGAAAACTGTGACACGAGAATTTTATATATTAGATATATATTTCGGATCTCGAAAACGGCTCTAACGATTTCGATAAAACTTGGTATTTAGATGGAGTTTTGGTTTCTGAGTTCATCTACGTCGGCGTTTTTTCTGTAAAAACGCCAGTTTTCACAAAAAACCCCGTTTTTTTGTGCCATCATTAAGTAAGTTTGAGACGCTTTCTTTATCGCCATTTTCTTTATGATTATTATCAATTGTTACCGTTTCATAGCAACCATCACGTTTTAATTTAACAATGAATTTCATAGTTAATCACATCAGCGCGAGTTTAAATTTTATGATATTTGGCAACGTTAAATTGTTATTGTTTTTTGAAATGTTAAAGCAAGGCTTCACTAGATAGTGTCTTATACAGGCTGTTTCATTTATTCAAAAGCCATGGGATAAAAGCAGTGGTGATTGTCCAGCGACATTTCTTCAATTTTATGGTAACTTACACGATATAAAAATCGGATTGTTTTACTTTTCAAGTAAAACAATCTTGAACTTTTAAAACTTGAGTATAAAAGTGTTACAGTTAGTTTTCAAACACTTTTTTTCCTCCTCAAGAGTGTTTAGTAACATATTTCAGGTAAAAAATCAATAAATACGAAACTCAATTTTCTTAAAATAATAAGTTTCAAAACAAAATTACATCTATCTAATATCTTTAGACGAGCAATTCTTGTATATATATATTTCGGATCTCGAAAACGACTCTAACGATTTTGATAAAATTTTGTATTAAGATAAAGTTTTGGTTTTTGAGTTAATCTACATCGGCTTTTTTTCCTGTAAAAACGCAAGTTTTCACAAAAAACCCCGTTTTTGTTCCTTCGTTAGAAGTTTGACGAGCTTTCTTTCGCCACTTTCTTTATGATTACTCTTATTGTTACTGTTTCATAGCAACCACGTTTAATTAGAACAATGGATTTCATATTTAATCACATCAGCGTAAATTTAATTTTTTATGGTATTTGGCAAACGAGTTTTGGCAACACGTTAGAATTTTATTGTTTTTGAAATTTAAAAGAGATCGATCAAAAGAAAGTTAGAATTGGGTGTGGGCCGCGTTCGTCCGATCGGTAAATCGTCGGACTCGTAACCAGAGGGTCCCGGTCCGATCATATAGAGGAAGCCCAGCCGATCAAAGATCGGGGTCTCAGTGGCCGAGCGGTCTAAGGCGTGTTGCCGATAACTCTGAGATGGTGGGTTGAACTCCCACTCCAGCTCCGGATGTACTTTCTTCCTTAGTGATGTAACTCTTTCATACATTGACATTGTACAAGATATATGTAATAAAAATCACATGTAACGGAGGAAAAACACTAGATTGTAGTCCTCATCAAAAAAACCTGGGCATATAGCCCAAAAACGAACGAACGATCAAAGATCCACCGTCTTCATTAATTTTGGCTGGGGGACGTTAAAAATGTTCATGGTCATAAAATCCTCCAAGTGAAACGATACCTCTGGGGGATGCTGGGCCGAGGGTTTGCTCGGCCCTTGGGCCTGGTTCAAAAATTAACAGAGCGCTCTTCAAAGCCCCATCCCGGTTAAACTACGAGTTGTGGTATGTACGGGGGGAACCTTGGAGTGTGAAGTCAAGTGAAAGTCAAAACCAAATGGAACCAAATGCGTACTGGAGAACATGGAATCTGCATCCATTCTCATCAACCCCTTCCGCGCTTTAGGCGGCAAATGAAATGAAATTGGGTGTGATTTTACGGTGAGCATGGATTAAATAAGGTTGTGTTTTTTTTAAACAAATTAGGGCTGTTTTGAAAGCATAATTGCAACCAAAGGCTTACAAATGCTTTTCAAGTATATCTAAATAAGTACTTCGCATTTTAGAAAAAAACACAAGTTTACAAACCTCTTTTTTTTTTAACCGAGCGGGCTCGGTCCCCTGGTACTAACAATTATTTGTGCTAGTTCTTTGCTTTGGTAAAAGCATTTATTTCGAGATATGCATTCTTTTCTAAGTAAAGTGAATTTTAAAATCTTTTTTGGAGAAAATTGAAACTAATAATTTTGATCAGTAGTCCATTGCTGTATTCAGCCTCATTATTACCTACCATTGAAGTATTCAACTCACTGCAACAGTATACTGTTCATATCTATACTACTATTATAAAGTTGTAGAGTTTGTTTGTTTGTTTGCTTGAACGCGCTAATCTCAGGAACTACTGGTTCGATTTGAAAAATTATTTTTGTGTTGAATAGTCCATTTATCCAGGAAGGTTTTAGGATATAGGAGTTATTGTTATTCCTAAAAATAATAATGTAAAAAATAATAAACTCTACGAAAATAATTAGTTTCCTCTCTTCTCGAGAGATGGCGCTCATAAAGAGTATTGCTAAGCTTTTGCAACTGTGGAGGCGCCCTCTACATTCAGTGGTTGACAATCAAGCAGTTGCTCAAACGGGGAGATCATAGTTTGCACTCCAATGATTCCCAATGATTTGCCTTTTAATGTGGATTAGTTTCCACTCTTCTCGAGAGATGTCATTCGTTAAAATTATATTTTTAGCAACTGTGTAGAGAGCGCTGGTTCACAATTGCTCTAGCCTCGAGAGTCTTGCCTCTTGCCACATGGCTCAGATCACGAAATGGTTTTCGTGTTTTTCTTTGATATTCAGGTATATAATTTGTTTTGTAAGATTTTTCTATTAACTTTTGTCCTCCCTATTTCTGCATTGTTAGTATTTGTTCTTCATTTGTGGTTGTTCTTTGTAACTTTATTATTATAGTGTACCTCAGGTACTTAACTAAGCACATAATTTAAAATCATAGTATATTTAGATAGGGTATTGTTTTCTTATTATTTTGACTTTTTTTTTTTCTTATGTAATAGGTAGGTAAGTAGGTTTCAAATGAGTCAAACCTTCTTTTTTTTAAAAATGATTTAAGATAGTTACTAATTTAAGTAAATAATGTGATTCGTCATATTTTTGTAACGTTTTTACTATTTTGTATCATTGTTACTAAACACATAATTTAATTGCATAGTATTTTTATATTGGGTAGTGTTCAATTATTCTTTTAACGTTTTTTTTTTCCTTACGTAGCACATATATACGTTGGCTTCAAATGAGTCTAATTTTTTTAAAAATAGTTGCATATAGTTAATAATATAAATAAATAATTTGATTTGTCATGGTTTAGTACAACATGGGTACTTATCTAAACACACAATAAAAGTGCGTGGTATTTTTATATTGGGTATTGTGTTGAATAGTACATTTAAACAGAGGTAGCCCGTGCAACGCCGGGCCACGCAGCTAGTAAGATGATATATGCCTTTAGCTGTGTTACTTCCTGTTCTAAACTGATGAGTGCTAACAAGAACGGAACTGCAGTCCTTTGGATGGAATGACTTAGTTGGCAGTGTAGCATGTGAATATATTTATATTTCGTTCAAAAAAAAAAAAAAAAAAAAAATCCCCCCCCCCCCTGAGAAAATAGTCCCTGAGCAGCGTTTAACCAGAAAACGATATTACACTGCAAAAAATGAACTGTTGTGTTTACAGTATAATACTGGCAGCCGAGGTTCCAATTTTAAACTGTAAAATGCCCCGTAATAAACTCTAAAACTAGAAATTTTAGTTTCTTACAGTTAAGTTAGCCATTTTACAGTTTATTGCCGTAAAATTTTGCTGTATTATACTGTAAAAACAACAGCATAATACTGGCAGCAGAGGTTAAAGTTTAAAACTGCAAAATGCACCGTATGTAAAATTAGCAATTTTTACAGTTTATTACTATAAATTAACTGTATTATACTGTAAAAACAACATTCATTTTTTACCGTGTGTGGGATTGAGTAATTACTAATGAATTGTGGGGACAATTCCATAGTGTAAGAAACGCTGTACAAGAGGCTAACTCTCATAGGGGAAAAATCATTCTAGTAAGGAAAGAATTTGAAGACGAGTTGAGAGGCTCTTCGTAATTTTAAGCGGCAATTGATACAAAATTTTGTTTAAAAAAAATATATTGCACGATGTAGTATCAAACTGAAATAAATAGGTGCACTAAATACTTTTTGCTGAATATCTTAATAGTATATATGGTAAAGTTAATGCTCTAAAATGATTCGTTTGCTTTATAATGTCAAATTTTGCACTTGGGAAAAAAAATGAAAAATTTGGTAATAGCAAATGCTCTTTTTTTCTATAGTGAGATTTCTTCATCTACCTAATATAGTGAACTTGATTGTCGTTATATTTTTTTACCTCGTATTTTAATGGGAAAATCCAGCGGAGATTAATGAGCGAGGAGCAAGGAAGTAGTGTAGTGAAGCAAGCTGTTTTCTCTGCAATGACACAGCGCTGGCAGAGGAACCCCTTTTACAGATTTTTATCATTACTGTCGAACCTCATTACTTCGAACACGCGTAAGACAAATTACTGCGAATACATTTCTGATCCCCACCTTATGGTTTGTTGAAAATTGTCCATCGGGTAAGATGTGTGTGTGTGTGAACTATGGTAAGATGAAACTAATTTTAAAGGTTATTTCGCGAATTCGTTTTAACAACATTCGACTGTGTTATTGTTTAAACTAAGAATTATCGCTCAGGGGTACGGAATAAAAAATCTTAATGTTTCCGTATGAAGCGGGGAAGCGCTGAAACCTTCTTATTCAAAAATACGTTACAGTCTCTAGAAACTTCTAGCATGTTATAGATCTAAGATATCAAAGTGGTGTGGATGTGTTCTGCCTGCTCAGATCTGATCAGTAAGACTCAATGAATGTTTGAAATTTCGATACTACGTACTTTACTTTTTTTTTGATATGCCACAAAATATTACAAAATCAGATTGAAAACAGCTTGCATTATCATGCACTTTAAACTTCAGAGGTAACAGGTAACTTTTTTCCGACTAGAATCAACTGCATGTGCAATAACATAGCCAAAATATTTTCCCGGATTTGCGGCAATGAAAATAGAGTAAAATATAGTGCCATTTCAATTTGGCCCACTATTTCGCTTCGCCTCACATTCCTTTATTTAAAAGATTAGACATTACTGGAGTTGTGGAAATAACTGCAATTCAAAAAGTAGGGCCTAAATACGTCCTTCGTTTCATTTTTTTACAGGGGACTTAAAAAAAAAAGTCAATGTGTAATATGTCGAAAAAAAGAAGAAAAAAAAAACGAAACCGTACAGTACATTAATTTCTCAAAAACAATGAGAGAGGATTGTGTTTACCACTCCCCCAAAATAACGGACCAGCCTTCTATCACAGCTGCTAGGAAAAACTCAAAGTTTGAACCAGTAGCGTAACTTATAGGAAAGGAGGGGGAAGGGGGACTCCGCCTCTCTCAAAAGGGTGAAAATAATTTAAACTTTCCACTAATTAAAAAAAAATCCAAATCGATGAAATAAAATTGTCTGTCGTTTTTAGCATTAACACGTCTATATTTTTTTGTATTGAAAAAGGCGTTCCTTGAAACGCCGAAACACGTGTCTGCAGTATATGTGCGCATTTGTGCTTTTTTTAACGTTGTATTTATCCTTTACATTTATGCACAAAGGTATTCATATATTTTATTTACATGTCTGTATGTTAAATTCTCTCGTTTCAGCACATATATATATTAAACTGTTTTTAACTTCAACAAACGATGATTGATAAATTAATTGGCCGGCATAAGTTACCTAGCAGCAGACGTTTAACGAAATAAATGCTAGTTAGATCAATGCAATTTTATCCTTGCTACTCTTTTGTAGAGTTGAGGTTCCGAAGTTCCTACATTTAGAGGGTTCTAGTACAGATCCAGCTTCTGATTTAGGAGGGGGCCATTTTTAGAAAGGGAGGATTAAAATGCAGATTTGTACGAAAACGGGGGTATTCAGTGATTTTTTTCGTAATATGTCTAAAAAAGGCCGTTTTTGGCTATATTAGGTCTTTAAAGGGGAGGAGGTGATCCCTCCCTCTTTTCGGGATCCGCGCCTGAAAGAGTTAGAAAATTTAGTTTTGAGCCTTGCTCATGCTCCCGCACGCACACACACACACACGCGCGCGCGCGCGCGCGCGCGTATAAATTAATTATTAATACATTTAATTGCCATTTTTCCGATTGTAATATTATGTGGATTTTCATGATGCAGAATATGTTAAAGATCCCTCGAGTACTTGTTTGGCTTATAGTATCTATTGGCAAAATTAAATTCCTTGTGCAGTTTCGCATTGAATAGATCCCAGGTGCCTCCATCTTGTGGGGAAACTGGACGTCAAAATTCTCCTGGCAATAGCACCTGGGAGTCTTACATTAGGAGTTTTAACTCAAGAGAGGATTACGAAATATACGTTTTCCTATCCCTTGCATGTGTTGAGTTTTATTCCTTATAATATAATACATTCAGATAATACAGGGGAAAAAATACTACAACGGGTTTACTTCCGGAGCGAACGGACGGGGTCGAACCTATCCAAGGGTGCCCATTTGCGAAATTTAGGGGGGGGGGATCATGATCAGACATTTCCCAACAGTTTAGTAGCATATTTTTCTCGTGGAAAGCAATTTCAGTGCAGATTAGACCTTAGTACAAATTACAAATACCTCTTCCCTCCCGTTTTTGCGCAAAAATTGCTCTTTGACCCCCCCCCTTTCCCAAAAAAATCCTCCTGAACCAGAAACAGGATCGCCCTTTTGGGCTGCAATCATTTAGGACAGTCCTCTACTCTATTTTCATGCATAAAAAATTGATTACATGTATAAATAATTAAAGCAATTGTGCCAAGCCCTCCCCCTTCCCCTAAGCGATAACAGCGCCAACATACATTTTGAAAAAAGAACTTGAACGAAATGTATTTTTTAGGGACCATTTTAAAGTCATTTTTATTTTCCAGAAGTTCATAAAATATGCTCACAGCAAAAGTTAAACACGAAAAGAAATAAGTTAATTTACGGAAGCCAATCTGAGAAATGGCAATATAAATGCTCCAAAAAAAGACCTATTTCTCAAACTCTTGTTTTAAGGGTGATTTACAATGCATATAAAGTATAGATCTTATAGCCCCACATGTTTTACTCTACATTGTAGCAAGGGCGGATCCAGAAATGTTCCAAGAGAGGGGCGATTGTTTTTTTTCTACTTGCCCCCTTTTTTCCACATATCCTTTATTTGAAATGTTTCGGTCTTCAATTTCGTAAAAATTCCAGATCAGAGCCCCGAATCCCAACCACTTCTCACTTCTCATAGTATCATCGAAGATCATCTAAAATTGCCTTTTTGAGCTTCAAAATTGAAAAACTGCTGGAGAAGTCCCTCAAGGGAGGGGCGATCGACTCCATCACCCCTCCCTTGTATCCGACCCTGCTACCGGGCACCCTCCTCTGCCAAAATTGAGACCTCTTCAAATGAGATCAAAAACAGTTTTAAAATTTCCGTCTCTTCCCTACAAATTCCAGTGTACCATGGATTTTCTAATTATTACAAAAACGGAGCATCCGTCTCAGATAAGGCTAATGAGTAAATTTAAAAGTAAACTGTATTTTATGTAACTGTATCCGTTCAGTTCCTTCAAAGCATTACGTAATTTTGACGAGCACGCCGTATAAGGTAAATAGCAGACAAGTTTAAAATGACCGCCTTTTTTAATATGTAGCTGCGTTTGTTTGCGTTGGTGGATGTGTTCCATCTGTTCTGGTTATGTTATGTATTCGTTATTTAGACAGTGTTGTGTTCAGTGCGTTGCGAGTAATCTCTAATATCTCAAATGATCTCTTCATATGTTTTGGTTTCATTATCCGAAGTGAAATAAATGAAAAAGTGAATTAAGTCACCCGCACCTCATTTGAAGCGTCCTTAAGTTTTCCTCTTCGCAGTAGGGAATTACTTCAAAGGCAAGTCAAAGTATATTTGGTCATTTGTAATTTTTATCTTTTGTAAACATAAGCGAATTTCAACGAAGGCTTTTACAATTGCCAGCCAATATTTATTTTGTTTTACTAAATTTTATTTACCTCAATTTTTTTTATTGAATCACTGCTGTTTAATGTTATAATGAAACCACGATATTTGAATTATTTCACTGTCAATTACCTAAATTTCTCATTTTATGCTGAGCCGAACCTCGTTACTCCAAATTGGCGGCACCACAATATATTATTTTATGCTAACCGGATATCTTATCCGATAAATTGTGAAAACAATTTATTCCGTACAGTTCATGTATTATGCATGTTTACGACATTATGGACAGTATGGCATTGCTACAAGCTTAAAAATTTCAACAAATTAAAAATTTTTAAAACTTATAAAGGAAAATGACAAACGAAAAGTGTAAAGTGCAATATTGGCAATGTACACATTTTATTTTGTTAGTTGGAAATCGATTTTTGTTTCTATTTTATTTGTTTGTTCATTCCCCATCCTCACCTTTATTGAAGAGCAACTGAATCACTCTTAAACAATTCATAGCTAAAATATTTTTTTACTTTTTGTTAAACGCAAAAATTTTTCGAAGTGAAGTTCTTAGTGATGAAAGAGCTACACTCATTCCGTTGAAATAGTCCATTCAACTTCTTGATTTTATTCTTCATCTAAAGATTTATTTCTTTCTATAACATCTGAAGTTATGTATTCTTGAAGAACAGCATTTGAAATATGATTTTCATAGATCTTTATCTTACTAAAAAATTCAGTTTCGTAGAAGATCTCATTTTTACTTTCATTCTCTTGCGATTGTCCTGAATACGCCATGTCTGGTTTTCCAGAAACTTTTACCATGTACTTTTCTAATCAAATTGAGTAAAATTATCACCTTATTCACATCCTTATCACGGTGGGGTTCTCACATTTTCTCCAAAAATAATATTTAAAAGAATTGAATTTTCAAAGAAAGAATAGAATTTTTGCTGTTCCGTGATCATGATCCATGATCCCCTGAAAATCCCACAAAACTGAAAAATCTCAAAAAGTTTCTTTTCGTGTCGAACCATAACCAGCTTGAAAAGTTACGTTAAAAGTGTAAACTATAATATTAATTGATCGCTAATTAACAAGACCAAGCATGTATTTCATCTTAAGTGAAATTTCACTCTAAATGCTTGCTTTAAAGCACTTAATTTTGACTGTATTTATATTTTACTTAAATTTTAATACTTTATTGGATTCTCCCCCGCATATGTTAATAACTAGCTGACCCATGCAAAGCATTCAATATGTACAAGAATTTTTTGAAATATATTTAGAACTTGATGATCACACCCGTCTAATGAAACTGGTTTGTGAACTCATTTTGTAGATATATATCCATAAGTCCTATGAAACTACAAATGGACTAAATTGACTTAAATTAAATCAAATCTATTTTCAAATCCCTTTTTGGCACTGAAAAGTTCATGGAGATCGGAAAACAGATTATTGAATATTCATTCTTACTTTGGAAACACTTATAAAATTATTATTAAATGTTTGAAAGTGCAAATAAAAGATCATCGTATAGAAGATCAATTATAAAGCTTTGACTTAAATATTCAATTCCTTTCATGGAAAAAAAAAACTATAGCTAATATCTCAAATTCGGCTTGATTTGTTCATAGACTTAATTATTTTAGGTATTATTGCTTTGTGTTGATTGTTTTATTTAACATATTGTTATTATTTTTGTAATGAATTTCTTTTAATTATTTTAGGTTTGGTATGGAGAATTTACTTCATGCTAGGGACAAAGTGGGTGTCCAAGACTTTGTTTTGTTGGAAGATTTTAGAAATGAAAATGCATTTGTAAAAAATTTGGAGAAAAGATTTCAGGAGAATTTAATTTATGTAAGTGATGACTTTTTGAAAATGTTTTCGGCATTTCATTCTAGCCTTTCTAATTATCCATTTGAAATAATTTTTCCTAAGATTAGCCTGTAATCTAAAACACTTCACACATATGCAATACAACATCAACTTGGTTATTCCACATTGCAAATTTTTTCCGCCATCACAAATACTTGTTGAATCTTCTATATAAGAAATGTACCGTATATACTCGCGTATAAGTCAACCCGCCTACTTTTTGAAGTAAAATCGGGAAAAAATCGAAAACCCGCGCATTAGTCGAGACCGCACTTTCTGAAACGATCGGGAACGTTTTGCCGCTATTTTTGAACATAAATGTTTTGAAAAGAATAAAAATGAAATGCACTGAACATTCTTGTGTTAAAAACAGCACGATTGTTATTCTTTTTCACAAAAAGGGTTTATTTTTGCGATTGCAATTTTTGTAAATCTGGATCGATCTGGGAACGTTTTACCGCGATTTTTGAATATAAACGTTTTAAAAAGACGGAAAATGAAATACAGTGAGCATTCTTATGTTGAAAATGGCACGATTGTTATTCTTTCTTACAAAAAGTGTTTCATTTTTGCGATCGTGATTTTTGTAAAGGGTTCGGTTTTACGATCGCGGTTTTTGTAAGGGTTCGATTTTGAGGTTACAATTTTTGCTATCTGTTGCTTTTATTTTGCATTATTATCAATAAAATTTTGCGATGTAGCCATATTACATTCTGTTTCAAAAAGATAAACACCATCAATCGGAAAATTCGCCAATACGGCAATTCCCGCCCTTTTTACGCTGTCCGTCGTTAATTGTAATTATTTATTCTTTATTTCATAATCAAACCATGCAAAAATACAGTAGAATGGAAGTGTATTTTCTTCTTTAGCGTGTGTTTAAAATAGTTGGACTCTGAATCGGAAAAATCTTTTCATTGTTGTTCGGAAAAATTTTCGGAAATTCTGCTCTGTGTATAAGTCAACCCCCTAACTTTCAACTTCATTTTTTGGACTAAATTTCTCGACTTATATGCGAGTATATACAGTAACTCCCAACATCTTCCATTCTAATAAGTTTAAATAGCTGAATTATATCCATTTTGATTGAATTAATTTTTTTATACGATAGATGTCCTTAAAAAATAGTTGAGCTCATAACTAGGGCAGAATAAATTCTGGGCACCAGGTCACCTAAGTGACTGAAAATAATTTTTTGACCATTATTTTTTTTCAGAACGGGAGAGAAAAAAAAATATTATGGAAAAATTCTTAGTCAAATGTATTTTTGTTTTTTTTGTCGTCAAACTTCCAAGTAAAGTGATACATCATTGTCAAAAAAGTAATAATATTTAAACTTGAAAAAATTCATATTTTTCAGTATTCAATATTTTCCACTTTTCTTCTGAACAATATATTGCTAACATCCGTATTGAACTTGTAATATCTTTTAAAGCATTTTGACCTGAATAAGAAAATGTTTGAATAGAGTAAGTGCCCATTTAAGAGATCTGTTGTTTATCTTGGTTAACCTAGAACTTCCAGCTATCAATACAGCAACAAAAACAAGGTAAAACTTTAGAACGTACTCTTCTGATAGTGATTCGATAATTTATTTCATAAATTAAAAGTATATATATATCGAAATCCAAGCTGTTGTCAATGCCAGTAAATGCTCCAGTAGTCGGCCACGAAATTCCAGTGCTCGGCCATGTTGAAGCCAGTAGTCGACCACTTCGCTGTCGCCAATCTTATGGGATATAAGTGAATGAATTTAAACAAAAGTTAACGCGAAATATATATCTATTGGCGCCGCAGAGCGATAAATGTCGAATCTATTCACCAAGCGCGCTAATACTCCCAAATGGGTTGCCATAGAACTTTTTTAAACTAAAGCCTTGGTTTCCTAGAACGCGACAATCGTCGCTGACGCCTGGCGCGACTGCACGCTGGAATCAGAACCAGTTTGATTGGAGCGTGGCGTGAAGCGACGTCAATCTGCGGCTCAGGCGCATGAGCAGAAGAAGGCGGGGACCGTCGCCTCGCCAGAGATCGACGATTTCCCTCCTAGGAAACCAAGGCTTTAGTCCTCAGTTCGCTAAGTTGGGCGTCGCAATATTTTAGTTTTGTTTTGTTTTCGTAATTGTAGTGCTCTTTAGTACTGAGCGGGTATATCCCCATTTCGTTGTACTGAAGATAATTCGTTAATAAATATGTTACGTTGTCAATCGCCTCTTCATTGAACACCATCGCTTCATTACAGTACATTTCATTTTGACGCATCAAAATAAAATGTCTCGGCGAACAGATTCGCAATTTATCGCTCTACAACGCCAATACTATCAGAATGAAAATTTGAGCTTTTTTGATGCATTAAAAATCGTCTGAGCAATAATAAAGAAACAAAGTATAAAATAAAATGATTAAAATCTTTTATTGCTACATCTTTTATCAATCGTTTGCAAATTGAAGCTTTTATTTATTAATGCAGAGACGTCGAATTTGAACGCCATTGCTATATTTCGAAGAAAGTAAACACATGAATGAATGTCGACCTGACATGGCCGACTATTGGAAACGCAGAGCAATTCTATACCCACTAGTCGGCCACCTCTTTAGAGAACAATTAAACCAAAGAACAAGTTTGTTTTTTCATTGAAACATTATGTTATGTACTCCATTACAATAAAATATACTCAAATGAACAGTAAAATGAAAATAAGAAGAATACTTACATTTAAGGAAGTTGTGTCCGCTTAACAAAAAAATAAGCAGAATCTCAAACTAGGATGACGGGCACAGTATTTAAAATAAAATGACTCAGTACTTATTCAAGAAAAGTATCCAAAACTTAATTGTCATTGGTTGATACTTGGGGATAGGTAAAGTAATGTGTGAATGCTTCATATCCGATTTGAAAAAAAAATATATTAATTTTGAGCAGTTTTATGTCATTGTGGCCGACTACTGGAGACTGGCCTACCATTGGAACACTTACCCTATATAGTTTTTTTATTTTTTGGAAATTTCAGAAGACATTTACATTTATCATAATATTTTACATCAGTATACATTTTAAATATTTAGAGGAAAAAAATTGTTTTAGTATTTTATTTTAATTAAAAAAATGTTTTATACATATATTTTTTCAAGCTGTAAAGTGTTTTCGTTGCTGCAAACGGATATTTGGAACATCCATGTCAAACTACATTTTTCTCCAAAAACGAAAAATTGGAAAAAAAGTCACATGTGGCACCTTTTAATGTTAATAACTCCTTTTTGTTTCACTAACATTTTTTTTGTGATAAGGCAATCAAAACTGAACAACATACTTCAAGCAACACCTTATTAAGATTCTGTGCAGTGTAACAATAACTACCCTAATCTTTAAAAAATTTTCTTTTAAGAAAATGTTAGTTTTTTTGTTACTTACTACTCTGCATTCTTCACTACAAAATCACTGATCATTCCCCATAAATAGTAAATTGTTTCGAATCAAATGTAACTAATTTACTGTTATTGAAGGATAAATACTCTATGTTGCTAAGCAATTTAATTATGATAGACATATTCTTGAAGTTTTACTTTTTTCATCAACTATAATTAATATCTAGTAAATAAGTTTATTATATCATCACAAAATTAAAAAAAAAATTTAAGAACATCTTCCAGGTACTAATAAAAATAATGGACAATAATCTTTAAAATTGAACCTTGTAGAGCATCATGTTGACGACATTATTCCTCCTCTTGTTTCTTCATTGGTCACCAGGGTCATCTCTAGAACTAAGGGCATCCTACATAAATACTTCTTGATATCTTTTCTGGATATTCTCTAACCTGTTTACTGGATATGACATAATACTTTCACGCATTATAAACTCTTTCTTTATACAGTCGATGCTAGATATAAGGACTATCTCCACCCAACAGAAAAGGACTTTATAAAGAGTGTGCTGTAAGAGGTAGAACGTAGAGTATATTGGGATAAAGTTGGGGTTCTTTTGCTGGTCGTTATATATTGGGATAATCTTTATAACCAGTCGTCGTTATAAAGAGAGTCGACTGTAATCTGTTTTGGAATGAATTAAACATGTGAATAAAGTATAAATAATTCATTATTTTTTGTGTATGTACTTGTACATTATACAGGGTGGTTATAAATAAAGTTGTGATATTGAAAAGTAGAGAATTATATGTATAAATCTACTTACTTACTCATAACAGATTATGCTTAACACAGTGAATAGAAATACATTCGAAAACTTATTGAGGTATTATTGCTTTTGACATCTTATTTGATATTTTAAATATTGTTATTCTTTTCTTTTCTAGACTTACATCGGACCAGTGGTTATTTCTGTAAATCCTTATAAGAATTTAGATCTCTACAATAGTGAAGTCATACAAGAATATCAAAATGTTAACTTTTATGAGCTTCCCCCTCACATGTAAGTTTTTCAGTGAGTGTTTGTAGATTTTTAAAAGTTTACTTATATATCCCCCTGACGGTTCTGGACGTCTTATAATGTCCATTTAACATGTAATTCTGGAACTGCCGAACCGTCGGGGGGGGGGGGGGATATATGTATGTACTTGTTTGCTTATGAGTAAAGTGTTTCTCATCTTATTAAAATAAAAGAATTAAACTTAACAATTAATGAAAAATAAATTTGTATTTTAACACAAAAGCTAATTGTAAAGAATAAAGACAAAACAGCCTAATAGAAGGTTTTATACTTCGGGATCTAATTTATTTATAAATTTTAATTAAAGTTCTTATTTATAAGCTGCAGAACTGCCTATTTATGAAAATGAAGTCTATATTAGTTGTAAATTGTGGAGCATTTAATAATAAGCCTGTTGGTTTTAATTTTGTACATGCTTTTGAATGTCTTTACTTGTCCAAACTGCTATACATTAAAGGGTGTTGCTACAGTTTGTCATATTAATGCTTCTAAGTCTATAAAGCAACTTTGGAAAATTAATGTTTTCTCATTGAACATTAAGTATTAAAATTTTAGGTTTTTTAACTGGATCAAAAAAGTATTGACTAATTACATTATATACTTTTCTATTATACTTTCATAATTAGGAACATTATTTATTCCATTAAAGGGTATAAAACTAAATAGTCAAAAATGGGCTTAATTGCTTAGTCTTCTGAGGGCCTCATATGCTGCTCAGTTTATTAGTTGGATAGCTTGGTCTTAAGTATTTGTATCTGTTAATTACTTGTGATAGATTAATGCTTTGCTGCCTGCTATAGGTGTGCTATGAAGAGATGGCGGATAAACTGGAAGGGGAAGCTGAATACTTCATTTTGTACTAAGTGAGAACACAGCAGTAGTAAAAATTCTACTGCTTCCAAATCCTTGCTGATCCTTCCTATTACAAAATGAAGTGCTCCATTTCCGCCCTCTGTTCATTCCTCAACTCTCTGTGGTCAAGCTTGACCGATTTAGTATTTCATATGCATTCACTTCATCAACGATTAGAATTGTTATAAAGGTGACTTTGTTGACTTTTACCTGGATTTCAGATAAAAGCCTTGTAAAAAAAACTTTTTTAATGCTTTGAAAAAAAAAATGTACCTTTAATCATCTTTGACTTTGTCTTCTTTTGCTTTCTATTAAGGTGAAACATTCTAAGCAAGAAAGGCTTTGTCAACATGATTTTACATTCTAATTACAATTTGAAAGAATCATTTAATGAGAAGTTGCTGTTACCTTGATAAAATGCTAATATTTTTTTTGTAGTAATATTTTTGTATAGCTTCAGATATAGCCAATCACTTATTTTAACCCATTAATGCCTGCCGTCCCTGTTTAGGGACGGTGCAAAAAGTGTTTGAATTTACAAAAAGGAACATTTCAACCAGATAATAGAGTTCAATTATTACTTTGGTATTGTTTCAATTCATTATTAACAGATTGTAGCACATAACCATTCTAAAGTGTGTTCTGTAGCCATGTAACCAGTATACAAAATATCTTTGGAGAAAAAAAGTCAGGCATTAATGGGTTAATATTTAACAAGAAGTTCTGTCAAGAACTAAACGAGCCTACTTTCCCGTACATCGACATCAGCATTCTAGCATCTAATCAATATTCTCTTGAATATCTGAAACTGAAAATTTTGTCAAACATACCCTTATAGCACTTAAAGCTGATTTCTAAAAGCAAAATATACCCCTCTCATCAGATGAAATGGACACGTAAAAAGTAAATAAACGAGTAAATAAAGTTTTGTCGCACCTTTAAAGAAT
>JAXGGA010014524.1:0-31851 GCA_038373865.1 Uloborus plumipes
CGCCTGTGCTGCCCGTAAAGGACCGAAGAGAAGAAGCCGCGGGAAGCTACATCTTTACAACGTAGGAGCTCCTTTCGAACGAATCGGGATCGACATTCTTGGTCCTCTACCGAAAACTACTGATGGGAACAAATACATTCTCGTTTCCATTGACTATTTTACCAAGTGGCCCGAAGCATATTCCATTCCGGATCAAGAAGCTACCACTGTAGCAGAGACTCTAGTCCAGAATTGGATCTCGAGATATGGGACACCCTTGCAGATCCATTCCGATCAGGGGAGAAACTTCATCTCTGCTGTGTTTAAGGGCCTATGTAAAATCCTCAAAATTGAGAAAACTCGAACGACACCACTACACCCACAATCGGACGGCATGGTGGAGAGATTCAACAGGACAATCCTTAATAATCTCTCGCTTATGGTCTCCAAAAATCAACAGGATTGGGACAAGAAACTTCCTCTGTTTCTGCTGGCCTACCGCAGTGCTGTCCACGAGACCACCGGATATTCCCCATCACAGATGCTCTTCGGCCGAGAGCTTCGGCTACCTTGTGATCTCGTCTTCGGTCTCCCTCCAGATGCGCCTTCATCGCCTGAGGAATACGTCCAGGATCTCCAGGCCCGGTTGGAGGACGTTCATCACTTCGCGCGGGAGCGAATCAACATCGCGACGGAGAAGATGAAGACCCGATACGACACAAGGTCCACTGGTCATGACTTTCAAGAAGGTGACAAAGTATGGCTATGGAATCCCATCCGACGTAAAGGTCTGTTACCCAAATTGCAGTCGCATTGGGATGGACCTTACACAGTTCTCCAACGGCTGAACGACGTCGTAGTGAGGATCCAGAAGTCATCACATTCAAAACCTAGGGTTGTCCATTATGATCGGCTAGCCCCATACTGTGGCCATAGTTCGTAAAGTAAATCTAAAGCTACCATGGTAATTTGTTTGTAAATTTTGTATATAACTTTTGCCTTTAATTGTCTGTAATATTACTCCATCAATGTTATTATTTCCTTCATGTTCTCATTGTTATTGTTTATCATGTTTATGATTGGTCATCATGTAATGTGTGCACCTGTAAATTTTCCCTTGCTTCCTTTCTGGGAATTGTACTGCCCGGGACGTGCAGTCCTTAGGAAGGGGGCAATGTTACAAATCTTGTAAATAGTTGTTGTTTTTCCTGCCTTGCATCATTTTCATTAGTTTTGGTTTTATCTGACGTCATGTTGCAAAAGTATCTGAAGATATCACTTTTATCACTTGTATACCGGCCCTGTAACGTTTTGTAGTTTTTACACTTGCCCTGCATTTAATAAGCGTGAAGACATTTTTCGCTCGGAGTGTTTTCTTTTTTTCCTTTTTCTTTTTATTGCTAGAACTTTCTCAATGGATTATTTCAAGTTATGAATGATTTGGAATACTCCGGGTTTTTCTGGAACATTATCGAAACTACGTTTCGAGTATAAATAGCTGGCCTTGAACACAAGTCAGTCAGTTCTTTTCAGATGTTGATTTCTGAGAGTGCTCGTTTTTATTCGCTTGGCGAATGGTTGTTTTGCTTTTGTAATTGCTTAATTACTGTTCACGTTTGATACGTGGTGCTGAGTTACTGTCGAAAGTACAGTGTACTGTTTTGCTACCTAATTGCTGGATGTTTAGCAATTGTTTCCTGCTCATATTGTAAATAGTGTAAATACTTGTAAATAAATTTATAGTTACTTCCTCAAGATTGGAATGCTCATTTGAAGAAAGTTGAAGGTGCTACGGACTCGTTACAATATATATGTTACGGCCAAAGCCCGAAGTCCGGCCACTTCGCGAAATGGCCGGCCACTTCGCGCATTGGCCGGGGCGTGTGGCCAATGTCCGATGTACTGGAAATGAATTGCGTATATGCGACTTTGGCCAGCCACTTCGCGAAGTGGCCGGAACTCTCTGGCCAATGTGCGATGTGCTTGCTGTTCGATGCAGTTGCACTTCCAAGCGCTCAACAAATCGCTGCAGATGTAAAAATAAAACTTTTGTGCAATATTCGAAATGCCATAACAATTCGTCTTGTTGTGTCAAATATTGACACTCATAATGTTCTGTAATGAACTAATTCAGTAGAAAATGTGATTATATTTTTGCTTGTTAGTTTGTTTTCTCCAAGGGAGAGGAAATTTTCATAAGAGACTATGAGTTTTCTAGTATTGTGAGATCTTCACGCTACTACCCACCTTGGCATTTTTTCCGATGGACGATCCTGGGAGCCTAAGAGTGCGGATTTGTCCCAAAAACTACTCCGTGGCAGTAGCAGATTGTAGGGGGGGGGCCTTTCAAAGGGATAAAAATAATTTACTATGTGTATAATGTTCAATTGCTTTTTAATTTCTCCATAACATTCGAAAAATTTTTGAACTATGTTTTTAAAAAAAGCTCATGCACAGCATATTTGAATAACATCACTTTGGTTTACTATAGGAATAATCTAGCAATCAGGAGTTAGACAGAGTAAAAGAATACATAAAACTCATAGTTTGCGAAATCAATGGTACATAATATATATCACGATTCATTCATTAATTCATCTCCGATGGAAAAAAAAGTGACGATTTCGTTTTGATAATTTTTTGTTTTAAATCATATTGACAGTTGTTCCTAAATAATACCGTGCATCATTTACTAATTAGGTTAAATAATATCTAATCATTTGACATAATTTTTAATACAATGTTTCCCAACCTTTTTGATCTCATCGCCCCCTTCAAGACGCTGACTGACACCTATCGCCCCCCCCCCCTTCCTCTAAAAAACAATGTTGACCCAATTGAACATCGATATCATTAAAAATATAAGCACCTTACTTTAATTTGAAGTAAAATGTACTCAATAAAGCAATTATAACCAATCACTTCTAAACTTAAAATAGGGTGAGTTCTGGTAAGTGCGTCCACTGGGAATTATATGAACACTGTCTTAAAATGGCTTCTGCAACACATCGACTATGTTAGATAACTGTCTAATGATAATTTCAATAGGTAGAATTCAGGCCTGGCTTCAATAGACGAAACACAATCAGAGATAACTTAAATGTCTTCAAAAAAACTCTTAAGTAAAGATTGAGAAGGTTTTGTTTCAGTTTCTCTTGTAGTCATACCAAGCAATTGAAGTCAAGAAATGCAAGTTGTTTCTTTTGAGTAATAGCTACTAATAACATACATGAGGTATTTTGATCAAATATTCTAACTAAAATTTGTTTATATAACGGTACGCACTTTCCCTTTCCTTAAAGTAAGGTGGGGGTAAGTGCGTACCATTATGATGGGGCAAGTGCGTACCACTATCATGAGGCATATGCGTACTATTATACGGAGCAAGTGCGTACTATTATGATGAGGCAAGTGTGTACCATTACGTGGAAAATCCGACTCTCGTAATTCACCTTTAATTTTGCTTATAACTCTTTTATAAACCGATAATAAATCCGACGTCATTTCCATCAAGTATTTATATTAACATTGAATGCGGCATAAGATTTCCATTTTATTCATTACCTCTGAAATATATTGGCTTTTAGATATCAGTTAGTAAATTTTTCGTTGAAAATAGCGATCATAAGCTATACTTAATTTAAACCAGAATGACAAATGAAGGTTAAGTGAAACACTAAATAAGGAACCAACGGATTCAAAAAACGAAGGTGGAGTAATGAATAAATTATATTTAAGAAAATTAAAGAACACCTTGTGAAAAACTATTTGAATGTACAATTAAAAAAAAAAGTTCAAGTATCACATCATGAACAATTATTTTCTTTTTTTTTTTTTGCTCTTTATTTTGTGTTTTTTTCTTACTGCTGCTGATTCTAATAAGAAAAATATTTTAAAACCGTATTTTTTCAAAAAAAAAAAAAAGAAAAAAAAAACGAATTGTTCACTCAGGTTACCTAACGATCTACCATAAATAGAATTAAAGAAAATCACAGGGGTACGCACTTACAACAAAGCTATTGGACGCACATGTCTCATCTTACATTTAAGAAGGGGTAAGTGCAAACCCTGGCTTAAACACAGACTGATTAATGTATTAACCCAAAATAAACTATGTAGACTATGAGTGATTATTACTAAATAAAAACAACTTACATTTGCTCACTTGGTCTTATTAAAAGGACAGAGGAAGAATCACAGACACAACTCTCTCAATCTTCAAATCACAGTTGTTCGCAAGACATGTGGGATATTACTGATTGCGTTTCATCCATGCAAGCAAGTGCTGATCTCTAGTATTAGGAATTATCCCAAGGCAACTACCTAACATATTTAATATGTGCCAGAAGTTTTTTCATGCTCAAATTCACATAATTTAAGGTGGACGCACTTACCCCGCTAGGTAGGGAAAGTGCGTACCTTAGAATAGGTATCATAAACCAGGTCACAAAACCTATGCTTATGGTTTATTTGACATATTATATGCTTGAAAATCTTAGTAAAGGATCTGGAAAGAAAACTAAAAAAAATTGTGAGTGTACAAGATTTTTCAACAGAGCAGCATCCCTGAGAACATGAACTTTGAAAAAAAGGGTACGCACTTACCAGAACTCACCCTACCTTTATTCTTTTTTCTTTTCACAAAGTGAACTGATATATAACTGAAGCATTTGAAGGGAAACATCTAAAATTTTCTACGTACTTTTCAAAAAAACAGAAGTATATTTTTCAAGAAATATAATTTTCTTTTCTACACTAGACTCTGAGGGAACTAAAATCGTTGAAACTAAAAATTGGAATTAAAACAAATTGACAATTTGAAAATTTATAAATTAGCAATAAATGACAAAATACTTCCTGAAGTTCATCCTAGGTGCAAGGAGGGAGCTCTTGAACTTTAATTTTAAGTTCAATTAGTTTTATTCGAATTCAAAAAGCACAAAAAATATATTAAAGGTTTTTAATTAATTTCTTCGTTAATTAATGTCATCAGAAGACGCCACCTAGCTCAAGACACTCGGATCAACTCTGAACAATCGGTTTCGTACATGTTTACAATTTCGGTTTTCGCTAGTTTTATTTCTACTGTTTTTTCTCTTCTAAATACCCATCGTCCTTTAAGAATTTACCGCCCCTTTAAGGAGTCTAATCGCCCTTCAGGAGCAATCGCCCGTCGCCCCCATGCTGGGAAACACTTGTTTAATAGTTGATCGACTTAAAATGTTAAAAAAAAATATAAAAAATCCGCCATAGATTCGAAGTAAATTAGTACACGTATGTAATCCTTCTGCACTTTAAAGTAGATTAATTGACTTTATGATTTTTTCTCACCGCCCCCCCCCCCGTTTTTTTTATTTAGAGGAAATTTGAAAGATTTTTTTTAATAAAAAATGTAGGGGAGAAGTACTTTTTACTTTTCTGAGCCCCCCACAAAAATTATTTCTGTATCCGCCCCTGCTCTGTGGCAGATAAAATGTGATTATCATTAGCATATTATGGTAAACAAGCACAAAATGTGACATGTGAAAAAAATCCTGACACACGACATGCGTCACTACCTTTTTTTTCTAACTTTGGCCGATCGCCTCTAGCCAGTTCGCGAACTGGCTGGCCAAAGCCCGAAATCAAGGAAAGATCGGACTTTGGCCGGTCATTTTGAGGCGATATTGGCCATTTCGCGAACTGGCCGACTTCGGGCTTTGGCCGTAACATATATATATATATATGTTACGGCCAAAGCCCGAAGTCCAGCCACTTCGCGAATTGGCCGGGGCGTGTGGCCAAAGTCCGATGTACTGGAAATGAATTGCGTATATGCGACTTTGGCCGGCCACTTCGCGAAGTGGCCGGAACTCCCTGGCCAATGTGCGATGTGCTTGCTGTTCGATGCAGTTGCACTAACAAGTGCTAAACAAATTGCTGCAGATGTAAAAATAACAATCTCTCGTGCAATATTCGAAATGCCATAACATTTTTTTTTTGTATCAAATGATGAGTCATAATTTTCTGTAATAAACTAATTCAGTAGATAATGTGATTGTTTTTTGTTTGTTAGTTTGTTTTCTCCAAGGAAGAGGAAAGTTTCATAAGAGACCATGAGTTTTTTGGTGTGAGATCTTCACACTACTACCCCACCTTAGCCTTTTTTCTGATGGACGATCCTAGGTGCCTAAGAGTGCGGATATCTCCCAAAAACTACTCTGTGGCAGTAGCGGCTTTTAGGGGGGTGGAGGGCTTCCAAAGGGATAAAAATAATTTTACTATATGTTTAATGTTCAATTGCTTTTTAATTTCTCCATAACATTCGTAAAAATTTTTAACCTATGTCTTTAAAAAAAAGCTCATGTACAGCATATTTGAATAACATCACTTTGGTTTGCTATGGGAATAATATAGCAATCAGGGGTTAGACAGGGTAAAAGAATACTCAGGGTTTGCTAAATCAATGGCACATAATATATATCACGATCCCTTCATTCATTCATCTGCGATGGAAAAAAGTGACGATTTCGTTTTGATAATTTTTTGTTTTAAATCATACTAACAGTTGTTTCTAAATAATACCGTGCATCATTTACTAATTAGGTTAAATAATATTGTATAATTTGACATAATTTTTAATAGTGTTTCCCAACCTTTTTGAGCTCATCGCCCCCTTCAAGACGCTGACTGACACTTATCGCCTCCCCCCCCCCCTTCCTCTAAAAAACAATAAGTTGACCCAAGTGAACATCGATATTATTAAAAATATAAAAACCTAACTTTAAGTTGAAGTAAAATGTATTCAATAAAGCAATTTTTATCAATCACTTTTAAACTAAAAATATTAATAAAGAAATAAAAATACCTTTATTCTTTTTTCCTTTCACAAAGTGAGCTGATATATAACTGAAGCATTTGAAGGGAAACATCCAAAATTTTCAACGTACTTTTCAAAAAAAATAGAAGTACATTTTTCAAGAAATATTTTCTTTTCTACACTAGACTCAGGGGAACTAAAATCGTTGAAACTAAAAATTTGAATTAAAACAAATTGACAACTTGAAAATTTATAAAAGTAGCAACAAATGACAAAATACTTCCTAAGGTTCATTCTAGGTGCAAGGAGGAAGCTCTTAAACTTTAATTTTAAGTTCAATTGGTTTTATTCGAATTCAAAAAGCGCAAAAAATGTATTAAAAGTTTTTAATTAATTTCTTCGTTAATTAATGTCATCCGAAGACGCCACCTAGCTCAAGACACCCCGATCAACTCTGAACAACCGGTTTCGTACATGTTTACAATTTTGGTTTTCGCTAGTTTTATTTCTACTTTTTTTTCCCTTCTAAATACCCATTGCCCTTTAAGAATTTACCGCCCCTTTGAGGAGTCCAATCGCCCTTCAGGAGCAATCTCCTCCATGCTGGGAACCACTGGTTTAATAGTTGATCGGCTTAAAATATTAAAATATTTTTTTTCACCCACCCCCCTTTTTTGAATTTATAGGAACTTTGTGAGATTTTTTTAATAAAAAATGTAAGGGGGGGAAGCACTTTTACTTTTTTGGGCCCCCCATAAAAACTATTTCTGTATCCGTAACTGCTCTGTGGCAGATATAATGGGATTATCATTAGCGTTATGGTAAACAAGCACAAAATGTGACATGTGAAAAAGGTCATGACACACAAAATGTGTCACTACCTTTTTTTCTAACTTTGGCCGATCGCCTCTAGCCAGTTCGCGAACTGGCTGGCCAAAGCCCGAAATCAAAGAAATATCGGACTTTGGCCGGTCATTTTGAGGCGATATTGGCCATTTCGCGAAGTGGCCGGCCACTTCGCGAACTGGCCGACTTCGGGCTTTGGCCGTAACATATATATATATAATAAAAGCAAGTGTAATGTGTCTGTCTGTCTGTCTGTCTGCCTGTCCATTTGACCGAGCTCTCCAGCCAAATCTATCGCACGCAGGGACCTGGAATTTTTTACACGGAAGCACAAAGGGGCTGGCCACCAGACCTCGAAGCCCGATTTTCGATTTTTGAATTAGAAAAATTTTAAAAAATCTATATATATAAAAGAAAGTCGTGTTAGTTACACTACTTATAACTCAAGAACGGCTGTACCGATATGGCTAAAAATTGGTGGGTAGGTAGCTTAGAGCCAGGAGACGGACATCTATAATAATAAAAGCAAGTGTAATGTGTCTGTCTGTCTGTCTGTCTGCCTGTCTGTCCATTTGTCTGACCGAGCTCTCCAGCCAAATCTATCGCACGCAGGGACCTGGGATTTTTTACACGGAAGCACAAAGGGGCTGGCCACCAGACCTCGAAGCCCGATTTTCGATTTTTTAATTAGAAAAATTTAAAAAAATTATTTATAAAACTTCTTCTCGAGATCGCTGCTCGCCAATACAATACGTGTTATCGTAAATCCTTACTTCAAAGAGCGACCCGATGGTCAAGTGGTTCTGCTCGTCAGGGTGAAGTTCCTGATGGAATGAGATCGAATCCAGGCCCGCAAGGATTTTTTCGAACAGCTGCATGGTTTTTTTTTTTTTTTTTTTTGAATGATTTTAATGATTGTAATGTCCTTATGCAGGTACATCCCCTCATGGGAATCTACCCCATATTTTTTTATAGTACAAAATGACAGTTTTGGTCGGATCTTTGTTAAAATTGGCAATGGGGTCCTTCGATGCTGTAGAATTTTCTTATGGACGTTTGCGCCATTTTTGGTGGCTTTGAATCGATTGTGGCAGTAAATGGTTTTTGATTTGCGGCACTTATATTATTTTTTCAAAAATTATATACACTATCAATTATATTATGTTAATTTTTGTACCTTTATAAAATTCTGTATTTTATACCTTGCATTTACGTCAAATTCAAGGTGAAATTAAAAGTCAAAAATTCTGAAGAAGATAAATATATGTTAAAAATTAAAGTAACTGAGCGATTCCATACCAAATCACCGAATGGGGGTCGCACGACCGACTCGGATTTTTTTTTAATTTGGTACACAGATTGATGGTATAGAGGTATGAAAAAGCCCAAAAGGAAAGTTACCTGCTCCACTTATTTTCTGAGATATATGCCCTCAAAGTTTGTCCGCCACGTCAAAATACTAAAAAAGTGATGTTATTTAATCATTTTTTATAAAAAATCGTACTCATGCAAAATAAAAGTGTTAGATATCTATGGAAACTAGTTACTCCAGGCATTCTGAAAAAAAATACTAGAACGTTCATAATGAAAATTGCCAAGGTACAGGGCTCTTTGAAGTTGTCACCACAAAAACTTGATTTTGCAGATTTTGCTAAAATTCAGGCATTTATTACAAAAAAAGGCAAACAAAACCAAAGGTTTTCTCACTTTCTGGTAGTGTACAGGTCCTCCCTGTAAATTGCTACGCAATAAATTTTTTGGGTTTCTCACTCCTTCTTGGAAATATTTTAGCTTAAAAATAAGCCATAAGGCAAAAAATGCGTTTTTGGCCATCTTGGCAGCCATTTTTCTCATAAAGGGGGAGCAGTAGAAACTTTAATTTTTTTTTAAAACAAGCCACTGATATGTTAGCTATTCACAGGAAAAGAGTTTACTTTTGGTTATTTCTCCCATTAAGAGATATCCTGCTGACAGTATATGCATGTTTTTCGCGACGACCATATGCTTTTGTTCCCCCTCTCATGGACTTAAAATTAATTAAACCAAAAAATAATTATATATTTATTATTAGCTGTATTATCTACTCAATATGTCATGAAATTTAATTTATTAAATCATTGAACAATAAATTAGATAATTGATGAAAACAAGAAAAAGTATTTCTCTGATGCCTGAGCATTATGCATTCATAATTATAAAGCACTAAATACTTTCTTGAGAAATTAATTAACATAAATGAGCTCTAAATAGTTATATTATAAGCAATACCCAATCTTGTGATTGGGATAGTCCTGTTTTTAATTGAAGAATTTCTTGAATATCACATGAATATCAGGAAAATAAATGAGGTCTATTCGTTTGATGTAGGATACTTTATGACAAATTTCATTTGATGGGCTACTAACTGAGCATGGTGATAAAGAGCTATTAATTTCAGCATCGAATTCCATTTTACCTTATTAACAGTTAAATATTTATAAAATAATTAAATAAAAGATTTAATATAAAGCCATGCTTGAAGATCTAAAATTAGTGCAACTAATTTATTCCCATACTGATCTTTACAAAACTGACATGTGTTGAGCACTGATAAGAACTGACAAGAATAAGTTTACTCACTAAAATACTAGTTCACAGATACTATAAAGCGTACATTCTATTTTCTACAAAATAATACTGCAACAAAGAACAAGGGTATAAAGGGGTAGGTACTAAAGAATTTCTTGAAAAATCAATTAAAATAAAGGAGCTTCGAATATTTATCTCATAGGCAATACCCAATCTTGTGATTGGATGTTCCTGATTGATGGCTATAAACAGGAGGATACCCTTGTTCTTTGTTGCAGTATTATTTTGTGGAAAATAGAATGTATGCTTTATAGTATCTGTGAACTAATATTTTAGTGAGTAAACTTTTTCTTGTCAGTTCTTATCAGTGCTCAACGCATGTCAATTTTGTAAAGATCAGAATGGGAATAAATTAGTTGCACTAATTTTAATTCTTCAAGCATGGCTTTATATTAAAATATTTATTTAATTATTTTGTAAATATTTATCTGTTAATAAGGTAAAATGGAATTCGATGCTGAAATTAATAGCTCTTTATCACCATGCTCAGTTAGTAGCCCATCAAATGAAATTTGTCATAAAATATCCTACATCAAACGAAAAGACCTCATTTATTTTCCTGATATTCATGTGATATTCAAGAAATTCTTCAATTAAAAACAGGAGTATCCCAATCACAAGATTGGGTATTGCTTATAATATAACTATTTAGAGCTCATTTATGTTAATTAATTTCTCAAGAAAGTATTTAGTGCTTTATAATTATGAATGCATAATGCTCAGGCATCAGAGAAATACTTTTTCTTTTTTTCATCAATTATCTAATTTATTGTTCAATGATTTAATAAATTAAATTTCATGACATATTGGGTAGATAATACAGCTAATAATAAATATATCATTATTTTTTGGTTTAATTAATTTTAAGTCCATGAGAGGGGGAACAAAAGCATATGGTCGTCGCGAAAAACATGCATATACTGTCAGCAGGATATCTCTTAATGGGAGAAATAACCAAAAGTAAACTCTTTTCCTGTGAATAGCTAACATATCAGTGGTTTTTAAAAAAAAAAATTAAAGTTTCTACTGCTCCCCCTTTATGAGAAAAATGGCTGCCAAGATGGCCAAAAACGCATTTTTTGCCTTTTGGCTTATTTTTAAGCTAAAATATTTCCAAGAAGGAGTGAGAAACCCAAAAAATGTATTGCGTAGCAATTTACAGGGAGGACCTTTACACTACCAGAAAGTAAGAAAACCTTTGGTTTTGTTTGCCTTTTTTTGTAATAAATGCCTGAATTTTAGCAAAATCTGCAAAATCAAGTTTTTGTGGTGACAACTTCAAAGAGCCCTGTACCTTGGCAATTTTCATTATGAACGTTCTAGTATTTTTTTTCAGAATGCCTGGAGTAACTAGTTTCCATAGATATCTAACACTTTTATTTTGCATGAGTACGATTTTTTATAAAAAATGATTAAATAATATCACTTTTTTAGTATTTTGACGTGGCGGACAAACTTTGAGGGCATGTATCTCAGAAAATAAGTGGAGCAGGTAACTTTCCTTTTGGGCTTTTTCATACCTCTATACCATCAATTTGTGTACCAAATTAAAAAAAAATCCGAGTCGGTCGTGCGACCAACTTTTTTTTTTTCGGTGATTTGGTATGGAATCGCTCAACTATTTTTTGTGATTTTCATATTGGTTGTGACCAAAAAACATCATTACAAACAAATAAAACGTATCAAACACCATGAGTGTTGAGTTATTAGGCAAAATCTGCTGTGTAATGTTTTTTTTTTTCACTGCGAGAGAGGGGGGGGGGGTATGAACGACCATTAAAGTGACACAAATTTTTAAAAAATAAAGGTTGGATCTCCAATTATCTTGCCTCGTAATTTGAACCCGCCCCGACTGTACAACGGTACGCGATTAGTCATTCAAAAATTAATGAAAAACGTGATCGAAGGCAGGATTTTAAATGGCAAGTTCAGAGGTGAAAATATACTCATACCACGGATTCCTATTATACCTACAGATGTGCCAATTCAATTCAAACGTATTCAGTTTCCGATTAGATTGGCATTTGCAATGACTATCAACAAATCCCAAGGTCAAACGATGTCTGTTTGTGCTCAGATTTGAGAACACCATGTTTTTTACGCGGACAATTATACGTGGCATGCTCTCGAGTGGGTAAACCATCCAGTTTGTTTGTGTTAGCTAAAGATGGACTAACAAAAAATATTGTTCACGCTCATAAGCGTAGCGTCGGGGGGGCACAGGGGGGCACGTGCCCCCCCAACTTGTTGGAGATTTTTTTCTGTGGAGCCTGAAATTTTATAAAATCAGAAGGAAATTAATCGTCAGAATATCATTTGCAGTTATTTTCTTTATTTTATCTTTGAATTATTACCCACATGTATATGGGTGAGGGGGGGGGGGGCACGGAGGAATTCCGGCTCCCCGTCGAAATTTTCAGAGTTTGGCACCAAAATTTTCCCGAAATTAGGGGACGAAAATCAGCAGAAAAATTATTTCCTTTTATGAGACAAAGTGATTGTCTGAAAGATTTTTCCGCCTAAAACAGTCCTTAGGATTGCTAGCATTGTTTAATGCAAGGCTTCCGGGGATGTGTTGCCCCCTCCCCCGTCCAATTTCGGGGGGTCACATATTATTGTGACCTTCTCCAAGTGTGTGGCATTACTAAAATAATAATTTAGAGAATTATAAAAGCATAAAATCATACTATTTTGTTTACTTCTTTAAAAGGCATATTTTTTTAATTCGTTGTAACTACTAACTACGCTAAAAAATAATTTTGATTTGAAAATATTATTTTCACGAAATCTTGCTGATTGAAAGAGGGAGAGGGAAAGGAGAGAGAGAGAGAGATGAAAAAAAGATATATGACTCCTTTCTTTTATTCCACGGCCATGTAATGCAATGAAAAAAAAATAAATTTATTCATTCAGCTATGGGATTTCTGTATAGAATTTAATTCTCTTTCTTCACAAATCAAAAATTTAAATTTTTTAAATGTTCTTTTCAAGCATTTGTCATTCATAATCATATCAGAAAGAAATTAAGTGCTAAATGCATGCAAGTAACAACAAAAGTCCTACAGTGCATAATGCAACAAAATACACCATTTATTCTTGTCTAAAAACTACTTTGCATTACGTAATTTGTGTAGAAATAGATAATCTGAATGCATAAGTCATGTCTCAAATTGATTTATGAACTTCTTACTCAAATGCTATGGCAAGTAAGAATATTTAGGCTTATATTTATAATCGTTTTCGGTACAAATTGTTTTTTTTTTTTTTTTCAAAACTCATTTTGTGAATCTTTTCAAGCTCTGTCATTGTAATATGACAATTTTCCTGGCTGATAATTTGCAAAAATTTAATAAATAATAAATATAATTATTTTAACTAATATATTGCTGTATTCTTTTTTTTAAAGCAACAATTTAAATTTATATAACTGTTTACTATTATTTTGCTTTAATTGTGTTTTTATAATTTAAATGAGTGCGTTTTGCATGACTATTTTTTTTTCCTCTGTCTGTCTTTTTTTTTTTTTTGGAGTAAGTGATCCATTTCTTCATTTCTTCTCGTATTGGGTATCAAGTTTGGTCACTAGGGTCAAAGGCAGTGTTCCTAACCCCAAGATCACAAGGAATTGTTAGTTTTACTCTTAAAATCACTTTATGAAATGCCTCATTTCAGAAATTTTTCATGTATAGTATTTTTCTCCCCCTCCCTCCTCTCTCATGCTTCGATTACTAATCAATTATCGTCAACGATTTGTCAAAACGCAAACCGATTTTATTTAGATCGAATGGTTAACTATTAAAGGGTGTTTTTTTGCCTCTTTTTTTCTCATATTTTTGCCATCTCAATTACTTCATATAAGGCCTCAAAATGCTGAATTTTGAATCTATTTTTCAAAATTTCTTCCGGGGGAGAATCCCCTGGACCCCCGTGATATTGGGAATATTCTACTCTAGACTCCACTTAAAAAAATGGTAATTGCATCATTCTTCTGATACCCATCCCGCTATTAGGTCAATTCAAAAAAGAAAGCAAGGGCATCAAAAAGAGAGAAAAGGCATATGGGGGGGGGGGGAGTCAGTGAAAAAGACACACAAAGTAAACAAATGGTCGGTTTTGTTACCCCAATTTTCCTAAAAACAAAAGGGGCTTGATGGGGGGGGGGACGTAACGGGCTACGGGCCCCGTTGAATCTAAATCCGCCCTGGTAGTAACTGGTTACTGAGGGGGAAAAAAAGTTGGATTAATGGTGTGTGCAATTCATTGGAAAAGTAAGAACGAATTTTCCTCCTACGAAAAATCTTCGGGGAGGGAAGGAGCAAAGGCTCCACCTACACTCCAAAAATTCGAGACCTGTGCCCCCCCAAAACTTTTGGTCACGCTACGCCTATGTCACGCTATAGCATTAAGAGATTGATATTGTTTAATAGTGTTACTGTCGTAATTGTTTAATGATATATAATTTTAAGGAATAAATTATAATAACTTAAAAATAATGTTTGCCTTTTGTTATTTTTATATTCCCTCATCGTTCACAGCGCTCCATGCTTATTTCACGCATATACAACAATCTTACATACATACAATATACACATTCTACCATACATACATACTTACAATAAGTAAGCTATTTTTTGTCTACACTAGATATTGCTACTATTGTGATTTGTTGCTATACACACTACTATTCCTGCACTATTCCCTTATCTGCATTTTCTAAATGCACGGGCAACGCCGGGCGGGTACAGCTAGTATATATATATTGTAGAAATTTACATCGTCTTACATGGGCGAATCTTTGTAAGCTCTTCATTTTTCACACGAAATCTGCGAAAATGTTTTTGAAATGTTCGTGTGATTATTATACGTACTATTGCTCAGAAAATGAATCTATTACTTTGGTTTGAAAGTTGAAGTTTGTGTTTTTCTGATAAATCATGATAGGGAGTAAGTCCCCTACCTAGTATAACTTGGCAGGGGACTGTGTCAGGTGACTGTGTTTTTGTTCTTTATTGCGTAATATCTGCAAAACTATTGGAACATAATTAGTTACGAGACTACTTATAAATTTAGGCACAAATCGTGGACATAATAACTAATATGTTTCTTAGTTAAACTAATTCACATTAACAAAATCACTTTATAGAGGACTGTTTTCGCTACGACCCTGATGCATACTTTCATCACAAATGTGGTTCTCAAACTAAACAAAGTATCGCTTCAACATCGTACTGAGCAATTTCAACAAATTCACACTGATTACTTTAAACTTCATGTTAAAAAACATTTGCAAGAGTAACAGATTTTTTCTATTGGAGCTTTGAATTTGTGGCAGTGGACTATTTGAAAATTCTCCGGACAGAATTTACATGACAATTTTAAGTTTTAGAAACACGTAATTAGACCTTATTTCCTAAAAAAGATATAGTTGCATTATTCTATTTTTAGATATTAATTGCCAAATTTATGTAGAGTGTTAATAGGTTTTTTGAAACATTATCTTTAAGTGCTAGACTATACGATTGGGACAGCCAGGGGACTGTTTTTAAGATTTAGAGAATTTCTAGAAAAAAAAACTTAAATTGTTATCCGTCCAAATACCATTTGGCTACAAAGTACTAATGCTTTACTTATACTAAGAGAGATAAATATTTTATAACACTTTGTTATTTTTTAAAATACTCGGCCCGGACTACGACTTACAAGTTTACAGAGACGCGCCCATAATTTATGTAGTGTTAATAGGTTTTTTGAAATATTGCCTTGAAGTGTTAAACTATTGGATTGGGACAGCCAGAGAACTGTGTTTTTAGTGCTTAGCCTCTTCAGTCTCAGTTGAAGATAGACATATGTGTACCTTCTAAGTTTTTATTTACATTTGGTCAAAGCAAATTATTACGAAAAAACTATGTATTATAAAATCTAAGATTGTAGCATTTATTTTTTATCGATCCCAATTTTTTCCCTAGGTATTATTCAGACCTAACAAAGGTTTAAAAACATGAAATTCAAATGGTTAAAAAAAACAGGACTGAAGAGGTTACATAATTTCTAGAAAAAAAAAAATTAAATAGTTACCGCTCCAAATGCAATTGGGCCACAAAGTGTTAATGCTTTACTTATATTAAGAGCAATACGTACTTTATTACACTTTATTATTTTTAAAATACTCGGTGCGGACAGCGAATCACGCGTTTACAGAGAATCGCCCACATACAATAATAATTAAAAAAAACAATTTAGAACTATGGCGGATGTCAAGCTTAATGAAGCTTGCAGTTTAATTGCAGCCGGTTGTTCGTTTCAAATGGCGGAAAAGTTTAAGTATTAAAGTTAAACTCAAAAAGATGAATCGTAGAAATCTCTCAAAATTGGAACAAAAGCCTTTTACTTGAAAGAAAAAAGAGATTTCTCTATCATTTCAAGTAAACTGTAAAGAAAAATCCAAAGCTTATCCCTGGATTAATGAGACCAAGATAACTGTAATATGCAAAGAGAAAGCTATGTCGTGGGGTTACAAGTGAAACACACTAAGTCAAAATTATTAATTTTTAAATTTCTATCTTACACACAAAAACGAGCTCTTTCTACTGGTGAAACCTACTAAGTCATATCTTTATTTAATTCAGTTTTTTAAACAAATTTCTAATCACATTAAGTACTCAAGCTAAGTAGTTCTTACACTGTAAAAAAAAATCCGGAAACGTTTCTGAGTATGTCGGGCAGCTGCGGTTCATGTTATTTTCAGAAACGTTTCTGAGTATGTCGGAATCCTCTTTCTGTTATTTTCAGAAACGTTTTTGAGTATGTCAGAAGCCTCTTTCTGTTATTTTCAGAAACGTTTTTGAGTATTTCATGCAGCTGCGGTTCATGAAATATTCAGAAAGGTTCCTGAGTATTTCAGAAAGCTTTCTCAGGTATTTCAGAAATCTGTGAAATTTTTAGAAATGTTTTCGAATGTTTCGGAATCCTTTTTTTCCGTTTCTCTTTTGTTTTATACACATTTGAATGAATATGATTTTTTTTCTTACCGCTGAGATTAGTAATATTTCATTTTAAAAAGTAAACAAAAAATAATTCAATAAAATACTTTCATAATTGTGTAAAAATGCAAAATTTTTATGATTTATGAATTTTATTATGTTTTTTAGTCCACCTGTTGCTTGGCTTTTGTAAAAGTTGAGGTTCATAAAAATAGAGTTATAACATAAGAAACTGGAGGATTAAAAAATAAAAAAAATAATTTTGTATTTTCACACCATTATTAAAGTATTTTATTGATTTATTTTTTGTTTTCTTTTTGGAATGAAATATTGCTCATCTCAATGGTGAAAAAATTAATTAAACTTATTGAAATATGTAATATTATATTTGTACCAAAAAAAGTTACAGAAAAAAGATTCCAAGATGATCGAAAACGTTTTATAATTTCAGAGAGAGTTCTGAAATATTTAAGATCGCTTTTTGGAAATTTCACAAACCCCAGCTGCACAATATACACACAAATGTTTTTGAAAATTACACAAAGAAGATTCCGAAATACTAAGAAACGTTTTTTGAAATAACAGAAAGCAGAATCCGAAGTACACAGAAACGTTTTCGGAAAGTACAGAAAGTATATTCCAAAATACTCACCAGGAAAGAACTCGACTAAAGTAATAATGAAAAAAGTTAAAAATAGAACTATTCGAAAGAGCATATTGAAACATGTTTTTGAGATCAAGTGCCCTCGTCCCCTCGTTTTCGAGATAAGGGGTCTTAAAATCTTCTGAAAAGTAACCAAATTTGAATACTTGGCAAGAAATTGAAGCTACCTCCCGATTCTCCGTTCCACTGCTTGCTTGGCATCGCATCGTTTCCATGTTTGGTCATTTGCAAAGAAAGTAAAAGATGTTTTATGTTAACTACGTGCATGAGCTAAAACAAAGAATGCTGGTCAAGACTGTGATGTGGAAAGCAGAGTGCCTTATCCAGAGGAGCGAAAGCATTACAAAGAAGTTCAAGTTTCATCTTTTTACGCATGATAACAATACATTTTAAAATTTTAGTTATTTTAAGTTTTTTTACTGAACTAAGTTATATGTGTTAATTATTGTACGTTAAAATATATTGCACGTGTTTCTTAATGAATAATTCATGATAATTAAATAAGTATGAAGAGCAGCTAATATGAGCTCATGTACAAAAAATGAATTAAATAGTCTTTGAGGTAAAAATTAAATTGTCATGGATTATGATATCAGTTCTCATTTTTAAAAAAAATCGATACAAGAAGTTTCAGTATCTGCTCACTCTTAGCAAAAACATTATTTTTTAAAAATTGAAATCGAGAGAAAATAGAAATTTTAAAAGAAAACGAATAGTAAGTGTCAATAGCTGCAAAATTATATCCATGTCGGAAATTGCATCAAGGGTAGAGAGAAATAGTTATTTCCATTCTTAAAATATACTAATAGAGTCGACATTCATTGTAAAAACCCATGCCGTTCGAAAAAAATTGGTCACTGTAGCAAAAAGTCTCTGTAACGTAAATGTACAACATATTGCATGTTAATTTCGTACTGTTTAAAAACACTAGAATAACTTTTACCAGTTCTGCTTTATGTTCAACGGGTAGGAAAAGACTAAAAAAATTGTAAATCAATGCAAGTTTTAGCTCACTGTGTTAGCGGATCTTTCAAAATAACTTTAAGAAGGTAAAATCTTACCTGCATTCCGCTTCATGTTGGGCGCTTGCAATCGTGTGGAGAGTATTCAAAAAAGAGAAATCATTTTATATAAAATATTATATTTAAAACAAACTATTTACATATTAGCTATTTACAATTCAAAACAGCAGCGAAAAACAGATTAGAACATTCCATCACAAATTAATCGTGTCTAATCGTTCCATCAATTTGTTATTATTTTTATCGCGTTCTTCATTTCAGTTCAGTTCACTTAATTTTATTCAAAGCAGGAAAAGTTAAAAATAACTTGCAGACGATCGGAATGTCAGTTGCAAGATCCTCCCACCTTGAGTTCTGCACCCATGAAGAACTCAATCTGTGGCGGAGCCAAGTCTATCTGGTGGTTTTACTGTTCGTCCACTTCGCGTTACCACTGGTTCCTGGTTCTTATGAGTGATGACTTGTCTCACAAGACCATGCCTTCAGCATCTTCTGATATTTCTAAACTGTACACACGTTGTACAGGTCGCGTGAGGATTCCGGACTTTGCTTTTATTCTCACAACTCTGGTAATTCCATCTTTGACTGGTAGGACTTCAACAATTCGCCCAATTGGCCACTGCAGCCGTTTTAGGTTGTCTGATCCTATCAGAACAATTTCGCCTACAGAGAGAGGCTTTGCTTCTTTCGAACATTTTCTTGCATATTGTAGCTGTTCGAGGTATTCTTGCCGAAATCTCCTTCGTAGATATTCCCGTACTCGTTGTACAATCTTCAATAAACTTTTTTCCGCATTTTTCATCTCCTGTACCGTTAGATTTCCTTCAGATTTAGAACCCTTTGACTTTGAATTCAAGTAGAATCTATACATCCATCCAATGACTCTAATTAGTTCATGATAGTTTGAGAATCTGCTAAACATTTCTTCGCTTTCAACGTTGACTTGTGTATTTATTCTAGCACTTTTGGGTTTTTCTTGAGAAATTTCTTCATGATTAAAAACTAAATTAAATCTTGGCCATTCGTCTTCATTCTTCTTCAACCAAACCGGGCCCTCCCACCATCTCATTGCCAGCAACTGTTTAGCTGAGCAGCCCCTGGAAGGAAGGTCATTTATATTTAATTTTATTATATTCTTTTCTTTGTCCCAAATCAACCCTAAAAGATTTGTATCTACTTCAGGATTTGCATCTTTCAAATATTGCCAGCATCTTAGATTAAATTTTGCTAGTGCCATAATGTTACGAGATTCTTCAATGAAATTGTGAAGTTCAGTTTCACTTTCAAAGCTGGATAAAACATTGTCTACGTAAAAGCTGTGACGCAGTTTTTCTACAACTTTCTGATCATGCTCTGCATTCCCTATGCAATTTTGAAGATGGTAGTCCAACACTGAACCTAAAAGAAATGAACTGCAGTTCACTCCGAACACAACTTTGGTATGTTGCAATATTTTCAGCTCTTTTGTTTCTTTGTTCTTATACCAGAAAAATTTCAAATAGTCTCTGTCTGATGGTCTAACGCTAATTTGCAAAAATCTTTTTCTATATCTGCAACAGCGCCGTATTTATTTTCTCTGAATCTTAGCAAAAGTGATAGGATTAATTCAATTAAATTGGGTCCAGCTTCTAAACATTGATTGAGTGACGGTGAAAACTTAGCTCTTGCGGACGCATCAAACACAGATCTTATTAGCGTAGAACTGTTCTCTTTAATCACCGGTCTGTGTGGCAAGTAGTGTCCGCTATCAATATTTTCTCCTTGCTTCACTTCTTCGACTATGCCTAGATCTTCCCAATTTTTAAAAACTTCATCATATCGATTAATTAAATTTTGAGAAAGAAGTTTTCGTGTTGTCGTTTCCAGGCGTTTAAAGGCTAATTCTTTATTTGTAGGTAATGGTAAACGATCTTCGGCCCAAGGTAATGCCACTTCATAACGTCCTTCACGATTTATAGAAACAGAATTCTGAAATTCCATCTTCATTTGTAAATCCTTTTCTTCTTTGTCCTTTTTAACGATCGGATCAGTTATGCCTAATACATCTAAATTCCACATTTCTGTAATGGTAAAATCTTTCATAAACAAATTTGTTACCACCATTGTAGAATTATCCTCATGTTCATCAAATGGCATTTTCCCCATCAAGGTCCATCCCAAATGGGTTCCGACAGCTACGAGTCCACATGGCAGAGGTATGACGTTACCATTGAGAAGTTTACCCGCTACATCAGCTCCAATCAACAAATCTATGTCTGAAGATTCTGCTTCCTTCGCAATCAATTGATCTGTCGTAATTATATTTCTTTCATTCAATTCTTGTATGCAAGGATCTAACTTTAAAGTCGGTATTTTAGAACATATTTTTTCTTGGTCAAGTACTTCAAAATTGCAGTGATATTCTTTGTTAATGCTGCTGACTAATACTCTGTATCGGGAATGTTTTTCTATGTGTTCCTTACCCCCAAACAAATTATGAACAATATTTTCTTCTTTGATTCGATCATACTGCATTTCTTCAGCCACTCGTTTACTCAAGTATGATCGTTGGGATCCGGAGTCAATAAGACATCTCACGATTTTTCCTTCCTTTCTGCCTCGCAATCTGACGTACAAAGTTTGTAAGAGAATGTCAGGACTACAAGTGCGATTACTTAGCACTGTGTCATTAATAACGGTTTGAGCGTCATTCTTGTTCGGTACCTGTGTTTTCAATCTATCGTTTTCTTTCTCTTTGATTTCATTACACATTATAGTAGCATGTTTTCCCTTACATCGTTCACAATTAATTTTTAATTTACACATGCGAGCTCTGTGACCTACTTTAAGGCAGCAAAAGCAACAGCCCTTTTTCATTAGTATTTTCCTTTTATCATCTAAATTCATTTTCAGCACATATCGACAAGCTGAGGATTCATGATTTTTCTTCTCACAAAAAACGCACGCGTTCGAATTTGTGGAACCAAAAAGTCCGACTGCAGTTGGAACTTTTTCTTCTTCCCCTCTACTTATATGAGGTGGTACAGAATGTTTTGTCATTCGTTTCGAATCGAAGTTGAAACTTTCTTTCGCTAAAGAAATCCTTTCCTCGCCTTCAACCTCTGTTTTCAAAAAATTCATTAGAGAGGTTAGTTTATTAAAGTCTTTCGCATTTTCATTTTTTAGAGACATGCTTCTTTCCCATACTCTAATAATTTCTTCCGGTAAACAACTCTCAACTAATGGATATAAAACCGAAGCGTACTTATCGGAAGTTACACCGAGAGAATTTAATGCTCGAATATGCGATTCCACTTTATCATATAAATTGGCCAGGCGCATCTTCTTCTGACCCATAGAATTAGTCAAAACTAAACTCAGTAGCTCTCTCACATATACTTCAATGAGCAAGTCTTCCCTGCCAAATCTAGCGGTCAGGCATTCAATCGCTTGCTGGTAATTTTCCGCAGATGGGGGAAACGAATCAATTAGTTCTCGAGCACGGGAACCTTCTACGGTAGCTTGCGATAAGTAAATAAATTTATCTTCGGGTGCTATATTTATATCTTCGTGTATTTTTCTAAATTGCCTCCAAAAGCCGAGCCAATCTTTAATATCCCCATTAAATCGTTTTAATTCTATTCGCGGTAATTTGAATCGCCGTTTATTTGGCGTCGTTTCACTCAGAACAGTTGAGTTGTCATTATTAATGCTGCATAGAATTTTGTCAGTTTTCGTTCTTAGCTGTATTAATCGTTCTTCGTATGATTCATAAGAATTGTATTCAAGCACAAATTCTTCTTGCGAACATGTCGAATCATTCGCTAATATTTCTTGTATTTCTTTCTCTTTTAGATCAAGTGCACACCATTTTTCACTCAACTGATTTATTAGAACTTCTATTTCTTCGGAATTACAATCCGTAGTTTTTAAGTATTCTTCTAGTTGATTTGCGATTCTCGAAAAACCGCTTCGCAATGGTGTGCGCAATTTCTTCAAACTTTCCATTATTTATTCAATATTAAGCAAAACTATCGTATTCTATTTTTAGCTTTAACTCAATTCTAAATACTTGCAAACGCCCACCCGGGGGCGCCAGAAAAATGTGTTAGCGGATCTTTCAAAATAACTTTAAGAAGGTAAAATCTTACCTGCATTCCGCTTCATGTTGGGCGCTTGCAATCGTGTGGAGAGTATTCAAAAAAAAAAAAATCATTTTATATCAAATATTATATTTAAAACAAACTATTTACATATTAGCTATTTACAATTCAAAACAGCAGCGAAAAACAGATCAGAACATTCCATCACAAATTAATCGTGTCTAATCGTTCCATCAATTTGTTATTATTTTTATCGCGTTCTTCATTTCAGTTCAGTTCACTTAATTTTATTCAAAGCAGGAAAAGTTAAAAATAACTTGCAGACGATCGGAATGTCAGTTGCAAGACTTACTTTTCTGTAAAAGTAGTAAATAGGTGAAAAAAATCATGAAAGAAGACCTGATGCATTGAAAAAAAAAAACACGCTCAAAACAATTGAGTCGAAAAAGCACAACTTAATTAAAATAATAAAATACATAGAGAAATTTAAAGTATGAAAGTTGGGTTTTGAGTTGCTGAAACTGCTCCTGTCAGTCTGTCTATTGGTCAGCTCTTCTGCCCACCCCCCGGCAATAACTTTTGAGTTTACAGTCCGATTCCATTTTTTTTTTTTTGATCGAAAGATCTCAGTGAGGACAATACACTCCCATATTCGACTTTTTGATTTGAACAATATTTCAATTTAGAATTTCCGTTTTTTTCCCCTGTCCTCCTTTATAACTTTTGAAGGAACAAGTCCGATTCGAGTGAACAATTTTTTCTTTTGAAATGTCTCAGAGAAAACACCTCATCCCTGTTTGATTGTTTTATTTGAACACATTTTCATTAAATTTTTAGCAGGTCAAAAAAAACTGCCCGCTCCCCCCCCCCGAGCCTAGTCCCTAATAACTTTGCTTGAACAGTCCTATTTGAGCACTTTTTTTTGGAAGACCATTCCTACATACCCAGTAATGCAGTGGACAAAAATGTTCAGGGGAACTCAACTTGAGTTATAGGGAACCCACCAACAGAAAAGTGGTTTAAAAAAATTTATATTTGCAATTTTTACAATTAAAAAACCCAAATACCCCCCCCCCTATGCTACAGAATTGTACGAACGCTTAAAAAAATGAGGAAAAAAAAAGGAGGTTCAGTTGTCTCCTGGGCCCCTTAAACAAGGGACCTGCCTTAATCGCAAATAATAAGATAAAATTAAATTTTGATGTTTTAAGTTGTTTTTCCTCCTTAAAAAGCTCTCTGCTTTCCATGTTTTAGGCTTGGTAGTAGCTTTTTGCTTTAACACGAGCAGGTTAAGTAAAAGATTATTGTAAAGCCGTCTTTTTGCAGATGACCAAAAATGGGAATTAGGTTTCCCGCTAGACTCAAATAGTGTAATCGGGCCGCAGCGTCCAGTTTCATTATAAAAATAAATTGGCTAAAATTGGCAAATTTTTAAAAAAAATAAGCTGATTTTAGGACCTTATGTTTCGATAACAGGGGCGCGAGGACAAAAACGCATGCGTTCAGAAACATGTTTTACAATGCTCTTTTGATTGGTACTCATTAAAAAAAAATCATTATTTCATGATCGGGTACTTTCCTAGTCAGAAGCTTTTAAAAAGTTAGAGAAAATGTTCCGAAATTCTCAGAAATGTTTGAGGAACCTGGAGCTACATGCAATAAATTTAAAAAATTAAAATATATACTTACTCCTATTACTATTTTCAAATTAAACATTACCACAGCGATGAATGTATGTCTTTATAAACAGCACACAATCCTTAAGTAATTTGCTACTCGAATAATGTGCCACTCGTGTTCAGAGCATTTTCAAGTGAACAGAAAATGACTCACTAGGGTGGTCACAAAAAATAAATTTTCGAATTTCTTTTGCGGAACCCCCCTTAAATGTTCCAATGGGCTAGAAAATGAGATTTGCAAAGTTTTAGCTTAATAGGATAACATTAACACGTGCTGCAAAGAGGGTAAAGTTAAGAAAAACAGCGATTTTTAGCCAAAAATTATATTCTTTACTTTGTAAAACCAAAACTATTGATCCTAGAAGCTTTATTTTGGTCTCATTTTGTAGGAAATTTAATTTTCTTTAAGTCTAATCTTATTTAAAGTTTCGAAAAAAATGATTAAATATTTTTCAGAATTTTCACAAGTCAGGCTGCAACGCAAATCCTCGAAATTGCAAGTAACATGGGGAAATTTTTTTTTTAAATTAATCTTTTGAGACACCCTCCCCCCCCCCCAAATGTGCCAATAGACTAGAAAATGAGATTTGAAAGTTTTAGCTTAATCGGATAATATTAACACGTGCCTCAAAGTGGGTAAAGTTATGAAAAACAGTGAATTTTTAGCTAAAAATCGTAGTTTTTCCTCTGTAAAACCAAAACTACTCATCTTAGAAACTTTATTTTGGTCTCATTTTGTAGAAAATTTTATTCTCGTTAAGTGCTATCCCATTCATTTTTGCTATCATATCCAAAGTATTTATTTGGCATTTTTCAGGTTAAATCGTAGAGTATATCAAAAATAAGAAATTCTCATGCAAAAACCTAAAAGCATTACAATATTCAATTAAATTTATTTGATTATTGTTGGATTTACTTTGTCAATTAAAAAAGGGGTATTTTCACTGTATTTTAGAAATAAATGAAACAAATTTCTGTGTTAAAATAGAGGAATTAAGGGGTTAAGACGGAAAGCAAAGAGTTAAAATGACAATAAAAGCTTTAATGCACCTTTATACTTACACTGTTAAATTACGAGGGCTATTCAGAAAGTAAGTTACGTCTTGGTCTAGCACCGCAATCAGCGCGGTTATCACGCAAATCTTGGTGTGTGGGTCTGCAGCAACTTAGTAGGCATCTATCCGTGCAAGTTAGAAGGTTGTAGTGTCTCTCGTTCGGTTGTTACAGGCTTTTGGAATGAGCGCCGCTATTGAAAATCCCGCTAGTTGTGAGGTGAGGTCAGTAATAAGGTTTTTATGGGCAAAAAAAAAAAAAAAAACTTAAACCCATAGAAATTTATCGGCAACTGTGTGAAGTTTACGGAAACAACGTGATCAGTGAAGGTGGCGTTCGACAATGGTGCATACGTTTCAAGAATGGACGAAGTAATGTTCACGATGAAGAGAAGAGTGGGCGGCCAAGCATTGTGACCGATGAACTGGTGGAAAGATCAATGAAAAAATTAGAGGAAACCGTCGTTTCACCATAACCGAACTTTCCGTCAGTTTTCCGCAAATTTCACGCACTTTATTGTACGAAATTGTTTCTCAAAAGTTAGGCTACCATAAGTTTTGTGCCAAATGGGTACCAAAACTTCTGACAGACCGTCACAAGTGTCAGCGAATGACTGCCTCTTTGTCATTTTTGCAGGCCTATGAGCACCACATTCATTTCTTGATCGAATCGTAACGGGAGACGAGACTTGGGTGAAACACGTGACGTGTGAGACAAAATTACAGTCTATGGAGGGGGGGGGGGGGCACACACTCTCCCAAAAAACCACGAAAGTGTTTGCAAACGTGGTCTGCCAGGAAGTTGATGGCAACAGTATTCTGGGACAGAAACGGTGTGATTTTTGTCGATTTTCTGGAGCGTAATGCAACAATAAACTCTGAGAGGTATTGCCAACCATTGCAAAACCTAAGAAGGGCAATTCAAAACAAGCGAAGAGGGAAACTCAGCTCAAAAGTGTTGTTTTTACACAACAATGCGAGACATCACACGGCAAATTTCACACAGAATCTCCTTCAGACCTTCAAGTGGGAGGTTCTTCCTCATCCGCCGTACAGCCCAGATCTTGCACCATGTGACTTTCACTTGTTTCCAAAGATGAAGACCTGGCTTGCAACGCAGCGTTTTGATGACGATCTCCGAGCGGGCGTGACTGACTGGCTCAATACTCAGGCGGCGGATTTCTATGAGAAAGGGATTTCGAAGCTCGTTCATCGCTACGATAAATGTCTCAATTTATTTGGCGACAGTGTAGAAAAATAGTATTTTAGTTGCTCTTTCACATGAATATAATAAAAACAGTTTCCTGTGCATAGTTTTTTTCTTAATTCCAAAACGTGATCTACTTTCTGAATAGCCCTCGTATATAACATCACTTTACTACTCTTTACATACAAATTAAGTTGCTGATGGCTTGGATGGGATACCTTTTGATAAATGAGGAAACTGTGCTTGCATTTAGCATACAGCATTAACTTGTTATAAAAGCTACCGTTGCTCTTTGACCGTTTTTACACGATTTATAGGGGTATATATTATAATCGTCCCTATGCTGCAGCTTTTTAATTTCACAACAAGAAAGTTTCAATTTTCGCCTAAATTGCTTATTTCTAATATTTTCATCGTCTGTACCTGCTTTGGAATTGCTTTTTATCTGACATAGATCATTCAGCTGGAAAATTTTGAAAAATATTTGCTTGAGGAGCAGCAGATGTATTTCCATTTTGCAACTAAAAACTGCTTTTAAAAGAACTTCTAAGATGCGGTGGAAACATGCTGAATACGGAAAATATTTCTGTAACAACGCAGGTTTTCTGAAAGCTACCACTATTTTCAGCAGTGGTATCAAAATACATTCCATAAATTTTTCAACTGAGCCCCTATCAGGCTTTTCATTTAGAGGGGGGGCAGGGGGGTCAATTCCCCCCTGACTTTGAGAAAGCAATGTATTTACATATAAGGGGGTGTGGTTTTTATTGTTTTCTGGTGAAATTGTATTGTGTTTTTACCCTTTGAAAAATTTGAAATGACGTCCCTGGCCCCAATGTTCAACTACAGAATATACAGCACTTACTTGTACATGCCCGTGCTGTTTTTACGGATGGGAACACCTATCATCTGCTCTTTAACACCACTAGTTATCAAAATTGCTAGCCTCTAAATTGTCTTCGTTAAATAAAAAAACTGGATGAGATTTCTTATCCAGGAATTTTTGTAATAAACTCAACGTGAAATCCAAGACTGTGAAAACACTGCAGCGATAAATCTGTCGTGTCGACTTAAACAAGATGTCCGCCCTTCAAATGGTTGATGATGATGATGCGAGCAGGGGTGCCTTTCAGATGTCTCACTGAGCATGCGCAAGCCTAAAGAGTGCCGATTGTGCTACAGACGAAGCTTAAAGCACCCTCTGAGAGGCTTTTTGGTGCAGAAAGAGCATTTCAAATTCGCTATGGCACCCCATGGCACCTTTTTTTCACCACAGCTTTCTTATTGTCACCCCTGCGGCCCCCGTAGTTTTAACAGTGTGTGCCTCTGATTTTTGATTTCAGTGCCTTACATTTAAAAGGATTTGTACCTCTTATAGGTTTATAATAATAATAATGGTTTATTAAGGGGAATTTCAACGTTAGTTAATAGTAACTTCTTAATTTTTTACCCCAGTGCTTGCAAGTTTTAAACATTTTTTTAGATTTTAATTCTTCATGACACATTACTAGATATATCAAAACAAAATGTTTCCCAAAGAATAAAAAAATCTTGTGCATAGTACTTTATTTCAAACATTTTCTGATTTGATTGTTGTATAAGCTCTTACTTTCGCTAATCTTGTCAACAGAACTGAAAATTGGACAAGATAAGAAAAAAAATGCTATTAAGCTTCAGTTTTTGCCCCCGATTGTATGACATAACAAAAATAAGTACTTCATAATAAATCGTCAGTTTGATCCTGAAACAAAGGAAGTCTTACATGATTAAATTTATTCAATTTTAATTAAAAGGTAACTTTTTGAAAAAAAATATTGAGAATAGGAACAAAACAAGGTATTTCAACTATTTTAATTTTAGTTGCTTTAATATAAAATTTATTAAATGTAATAAATGGGAATGCTAAAAAATATAGAGTGATTTCAACCTTTTATGCAAAATAGTATCTTTTTAGGGACAGCAAACACTTGATGTTTTATAATGCTGTAGTTTCAAATTTAGTTATTACGTACAGGATAATAAACGATCATTCCATGCAATCTCGATAAAAATTGCAAGATTTCTTTAATTCACATCTAAACACACTTTAAACTTCTGTTACCATTCAAAAACATCAGAACAGTTTTTTATAACTACGAACATGGTCATACGGATACAAAAAATGATTTAAATTGATCACTGAGTACTCGGCCTGCTAATTTCACTAAAAGTTGTATTTTTGTGTAATAAAATCTCATTAAAAGATACAATGTAACAAGTTCAATAAATTTAAAGTCAACTGAATCTCGTGATAAAGTATTTTACCGTAATAAAGGTCACATGAAAATTGACTTAATTAAAATTTATTAAATTTAATAAATAAATGCTGCGATACAGAAAATTAGTGAATTTAAACTTTAATGCACAGAGGCAAAGTTTCTTTTATAAATATTTAGTTTTGAATCTGCAATTTCTACGAGAATAGTCTTTTTTTACTTATTTTTGCCTAAGAAAATCCTATTATATTTTAACAAGTTCAACAAATTTATATTCAACTGAATCTTGTAAGAATTTATCGGAGGCGTATTTGGACGTGAGACCGCCCCCCCCCCTGAGGTGTTGAAATTCAAAGTTGTTAAAAAAAAAAACTTTTATTTACTTGACATAAAATGTATTTTCAAGGTCGTTTTTAACGAGCAAGACTCGGTTTTAACGAACATTTTTTTCTGTCTTGCAGTCTTTTTTTCTCATCTTTCTAGTCTTATTCCTGTCTTATCTTCTTTTCTTTTTTTCCCCTGCGGTTCAATACTTTTGTATGAAAAATTCCACCAGCATTCCAGCGTTATTAAATAAAGAACAGTATTTAATTTAATTAATTGATGTAATTCTCGCGGCCGATCCAAACTGCTGTCTAAAAAAAAAAAACAAAACAAAAAGGTCTTCACTTTGCATGGAAAAAGTGCCGCCCCCCAATCGTGCCACCCTGGGCCCAGTAAGCCCATACGTAAATACGGCACTGGAATTTATACTTTATCATGATGAAGTACTACAAAATATTATCAAATTGAGTTAAAATAATTTTTAACTTAAAAAAAATGCTAAATCATAACTTATTATTTTTTAAAAAATCCTACTATATTTTAAAAAGTAGCACAATAAATTTAAAGTCAACCGCATTTTGTGAGACTATATTTATCATAATAAAGCCCATGCAACTAAAAAATAATTACTTTTTTTGTCAATGGAGCTTTTTGCCGGAATAACAAACAGTATCAAATATTTAACATATTAAACCATTATGACAAATGAAACTAAGATTTTAATTAAAATAACACTGATAAATCATAATGGAAATAAATTGGACGAGCTATTTTACATACCTGTCGAAGCACAAAATGTCACCATACAGCACAAAAGAGATCAGCAAAGGAGTATGTAGATTTAAAAAAATACACTAACACATTCTTTTGCTGCCCATTTTGTTATCGATGTTTCCATAGGAAGACGTTTGAAACAGCAGTTTATGCCTCGGCAATTAATAATGCATAATGGATGGACAGATAAATAAAATCTTCTTCTGATAAAAAATGTTCAGAGCAAACCATAAAATGTTTATTCTGCACGAAATGCGCCCGACTGACTTTTCATTTGCCATTCCTTCAAACGATGAATCTTGCAAAGGAAAGGCATGGAACGATTAAATTTCGACACTACAACTTCATTTCATTTCCCTATTCTTACATCCGCATCAAACAACAATGCAATATATAAAACTATTTCTCTCAAACGAATAGTATTGCTTGAAAACGACGAAAGAAAACATTTAATCCTGAATTTTAAAATCGAACTTTCCGGTATCTCCAGCATTGAAAAGAAACATACGGGCCACGTGATCAGCTATAACCTCAAACCCAAAGCGTGAATAGACCCGATGTGCCGCTTAAAACTTGCGAAGTGGGAATTTAAAAGGCACGCCGATTCAGTGTGCCTTTAAAAAGTCTTGCTTTCCTGTCCGTGCCGTTCATCTCGTTGTGCTTTGTATGTGTCAGAGGCACCTACGCTTTGTGCCTCTGATATGTAATTAATATAAGGCACAACTCTCTTGTGCCTTACATGCAAGCGGCACACTTTTAAGAGTGTAGCTATCAACAAAAAAAGTTTGATTACAATGGAGCAGCCCCTCAATAGCTTGATAAAAATGCAGAATAAATTGAAATGCCTTTTTCCTTTCATGTTTGAACTTTTAAATTAAAGTTGTCTTGAAATCTCAAAGCTGAAACAGGAAATAATGGGCTACTGATGGATTTTTCACGGGAAAAAATTGCTTACCACGATGAGTAAATTAACTACAATTTATTTATATTTACAAAAATTGAGGGGAAATGTTTCTTATAACACATTTTATTTCGGAAGGGAAAATAAGAATTTTTCATACTTAAAACTTTTAAAGGTACACTGCGATGCAAAAGTTTAGACAAACGGCAAATATGTGAATAAAAATAAAACTATTCAACGAAATGCTTTCAAACTTCTACTGCAGGTACACAATATGGTCCCGAATACGTGTCTGGAGTGCTTGAAAATATAACTGGAATCAAATTTTGGATATTACAAAAGATATTTTTTTACATTGTTGCAAAAGTTTAGACAATAGTCAGATTTTATGCAAATATCCCTTGAAATGTGATTTGTGGAGGAAAGACGGGACTTTATTATTCAATTATAAAGTGCAGAGATTGTTGAATGAATAATCAAAATCTCAAACGCTCTGTAGTTCTCGTGTAAAGAAGATGAGAAAGTTTGGAAGCCGAAATTTGAAAATGAACCTACTTTATTATTTTTTTGCCTTTTAAATCGGCTCTAGTATGGTAGTACATGGTTTTTTAATTTGTGGAGAGCAAATTCAGACTTGCGTATCGATCAAAAAGTCCAAA